>JAUMHH010183166.1:0-14817 GCA_032359455.1 Chlamys rubida | reverse complement strand
AATATATGTCAGTATCATTTTTATTGACATTATTTTGTAAAATATTGTGTCTTTCATTTTTTTTTCAAAATTCACTCATTTTTACATAAATTTCCATTTAAAATCCTTAAAATTCTGACAACCTATATTTTTTTGTGGCAGAAAATTTTCTTTATTTCAAAGCAATATAACTACAAAATTCTACTGAGAAATGGCGACACAATCCTTAATGCCGAACTATACCAGACAGTATTGGTTTGGTTTGGTTTAATTTTGTTTAACGTCCTATTAACAGTCAAGGTCATTTAAGGACGTGCCTCCATGTGTGTAGTGTATGCGTGCTTGCGTGTGTGTATGAAGGAGACAAGATATGTTGGTGTGCTTGCCCCCTTGTGATAGCGGATCTGCTGCCGACTTTTGTGCTATCTCACTGAAATGCCATGCCGAAGGCATCAAGCACATCATTCCGCCCGGTCACATTATACTGACAACGGGTGACCAATTCAGAATTTGACACACTGTTATTCTGTCTAAAATGCCTGTTTTTATATATATATTTATTAATATCCATTGCAATAGATTTGGCCCTCAGACGGAGGCAGTTTACAATATTTAATAATATATTGTACTTTCTTTCATTTGAACGAACAGGTAGGAATGATATAATCTGCTGACTATCCGTTATGTGAATTGGCCATTCGGTATATACTATAGTAAGTAAAAATAAAATGCTCTTGTTTGTATTACCTACACCATGTCTCAAAAATAAAAACAGGAGAGTATTGGACTTAAAGTAAAGAAGGAAGATGAACTTAACACACATACGAAATCACACATTTTGATATAAGATATGGTATCCCAAAAACGAATTAAACAACTGTTTCGTCCTGTCAGGACTCTTTGGTGATGCTAAGGGCCAAAAAGATGGAAATCAAAATTTGTCTAAACCAATGTTTAAAACATGAAGCATTCTCAAGACAATGGGAGTGAATCTTTCTTGATACAAAGCTCCAGGAGAAAGCACTTTCTACAAAGAATGGCCGATGAGGAACTGACAGTAACGGGGTATTGTTAAATAATCCAAACCACTGTACTATTATAAACATATTAATACAATACGACGGTAAGTGCCTTAACTGATGCGATGTCACTTAGAATACTTGTGTTAAGTTTCATTTTGTAATTGAAAGAACGAAGAAATGATAAGTTACACTAAGCAGGTATATCAGAAAAAATATGTTTTATCGATAACTGGGAATTCTTACCCGTCATTGTAGGTACACACATGGTCGCCATGTAACTCGCTCTCAACAGTCGTCAGGAACAGCAAAGTCAGCATTAGAAACATCACTTGGTTCAATTAACACAGATTCTGCAATCCTGAATGAAATACGAATGCCCGTGTAATAATGTACCAAATACAGAACAATATACAATACCAGAAACGTCACATGTAAATATATAATATTATATATATATAAAAAAGAAAAGAAAAAAAAGACAAGAGTTTCTTCGACCCTAGCGCTTTCTCCTCTTTAGAGGTTCATCAGGGGGACTGTTTATTCATGTTGACAACAACTCATATATTAGCACATGGACTTTTGGTCAATGTCTGCCAATAACTGTGTGATGTGATAGCTTATATAAAATGTTATAAAAAATATATATAATAGCTGTGGAAGTGTTTTCTTTGTGGTGTGAGAAGTGTGAATGTATTTGTATTTCATTTATGTTAATTAAGAAGGAGTTACATCCCTTTAACTTTTGTGTTTATAATTTTCATTTCAAAATTGAAGCATAAATTAAATAAAATCCACAATTACAGAATCCATCACTTTAGCCACTTGCCTGTTATTCCATCCAATTGACTTGTAACAACTTTGTCCATTAAATTTGTTGAAATGTAAAATGTAAACAATACCAGAAACGTCACATGACAGGACAACAACACAACACAGAAAGTGATAGATCACAGTAAAATATCACAGTTAACAAAATATTAATGTTTATCCAAGTAAATGTAAACAAATAAGCATTTTGGTAGATTGGATGCCGTAACACAAGATATGCTTTATTGTTTCATCAAAATAATTTCAAGATAATGTAATGTTCTGTATTCTTATAAGTTATATGCATTCTATAGTATAAACTTAGCGTAGTTATTACAACTCTGTATTACAAGAATGATTTTAAAGATGTCACACATAACAAAAGTAAGAATGGTGTGAGACGAAAATGAATTCACCAGCGTAAAATAATATACGTCTACAATAACGCAATAAATCCAAATAATACACCTTATCAACAAACTGATTCGATGATATGTTACTTATTTTAGTCGTCTACATTTACATTTTAATGAAGAATTAATTGATACAATGAAAAACATCAAAACAAATTCTATTAACCATCTATTAATCTCAATTTAATAGAAGAAACTCATTAAAATCAGAGGAATTCGTGATAATATTTTCAATTAAATCTTGTGCTGTGTTGTGTTATTATGTTAAAGATCAATACTTTACCTTGAATATTTATCTTGCCTTGTGTCCAGCAGTATCATACACTGTGTATAGCCTATTAACCGTAATAGGAAGAATGTGTACGTAAAATGAACAGCATCCGGCCCTAGGTTCTCATGTCACTAGTGTGGTATGGACCCTCGGATGTGTGATGATGGTGGTGTTCGTAGTTACTGTGAGTCATCAACAGGGTTATTGTTCACTTCACCTATATCTAGGTATATATATCCACCAACGACCCTCCCTGTGTCGTCAAAAATCACGCGTTACTTATTGGGGATGCTCGAATATATGTTAACTCAATTAAGGGATTAGAGAGCACCCCTCCTGTATTTACAGGAACGTGTATAAATTGCTTTATTTTTACTTAACTGCGTATTAACTAGCGAGGCTATTTGCGACATTAAAACAATCAATAGTAAATCAAATATAAACAAACGTTGGAGTTATCCCTTTATTAAAGCAGAGTCAGTGAAATGTTTATTGGTGACTTTTCCGTGACTTCAGTCATAAATTTCTCTGACCCTTAATCAGATGTGCGACCGGTTAAGCGTGCATACACTTAGCTGTTAAACTGAACGAGAACCATTCGGCGTAAGTATATATGTGTCCTATTTCAGATGTTACGTTTCAGAGTTCCGTCCTCCTGTGCTTTATCTCCAATGAAGAAGACTTTTATTTTGTTCGACATTTTTGTCTAATTGGCGTTGCTTACCAATTTAGCAAAGAGCTGTTATAAAAAGAAATAAAGTTATTTTTCTATTTATAAAATAAATATCTCCGCCACAAGGATCGATTTCCAGACATATTGATTGTAAAGCATGGAGTTTACCTACTGTGTTATACCGACTTAAATATAAGATATCATTATTATCTGTAAAATTACTGGAATTAATTAACAAAACTAATTTAAAAAAGAAATTAAAGAACAGAAATTAAACAGGAAAATAAGCTTCGACCCTGTATATGTGATGTTATTGTCTGTTTCATCTCGTGGTTTAGTTAAGCGGTGTGTCGGTACGTGGGAGTTAAGTCGGTTAAGGGTTACATAAGAGCTGCACGCACTACCGTTTGTGGTCTCTGTGTTACCGTGAGAATTGCGGTGTTAATACACACGGGAGGGATGTATTGTGAAGACTTGTCAAGTTAGATATTTCGCATGGAGCTAATTTTCACTTTACATTGACTATCAAATTCTGCGAACATTGGATAAAGCGAACTGTGACTAGTTTTTAAAAAGCTTAAACAAAACAGTATGAAAAATTAGTATTTTTTTACTATATTTTAAAATGTTTTCAAAATTATGAAATTTTACAAAAGTCCGGTTGTAAAATTGTGATATAAAGACAAGTATATTTTGTTTCCTTTTATCGCTATATCAAACCGACAGACTTAAAGATTGAATATAACTGTATTATTTTATATTTGTGTGTGTGTGTGTTATGATTGATAGTATTAATGTTATTAGGACCAATAAGTTACTTTATTGAGCAAAAACATTATCCAGTGTTGTAACACTAATTCTTGAAAATGAAACATCCCTGTTAGACTCAGTTATATCAGATTACATTAGTAACTTGGTGTATTAAGCACATATGCTAGGTAAGTTGTATTGACTTCAGTATTTTTTTTTTTTTGGTTTTTTGGTTTTTGTTTTTTTTTTGTTTTTTTGTAAAGCATTTTACAGGCATTTTGTGTAAGAGTTATCGCCCTTGTAACAGAAAGTGTTTATAGAACTATCCTATTTCCTCAAAAATAGATATGTTTGCGTTCAAAAGTTATCTGCATTTAATCTATCAAATTAATAAAATCAGTAAATACATATATAAAAATAAAAACCTGCAGTTTACAGGTTTTGCAGTGTTGAAGTCTTTTGAAAGGAAAGTCACAGTTATGAAGGTTGGATCCCTAAGCTAGATTAATAAACTTTTTATAAGCGTCTCTTTTCAATTTGATGTTAAGTTGTATTCAAAACACATAAAGCTATGATTGTTATTGCATATAAAGTAAATAACTATCAAGGAACTGCAGAAACTCATTTTAAAAGACCTTAAACCACAGTCCGCCTCTAGTTCTTGTTCTTCGTATAAATTCATAAATTCTGTTGCACTGTCCTTTATATCACCACAGGTAACCCAACAAAGTTGAGCAAAATACTTAATAATAATAATAATAATAGTAATATACAACAATTGATATATCGCCCTATCTAGCTAGAATAAGCCATTCTAAAGTGATTTACGGTACATAGATTTACAATTTATACAATCAATACAATAAGCATATACATTAATCAATACAATTTTGAGGAAATCGCAGGCGCGAACTACTGGTCCTATGCCACCTGGCTAATATTTTCCTATGTGTGTATGCCTGCGTGTGTGCTGGAGATGTATTCTGTTCTGTTTGTAGTTGGACCATGCTTCCAACGGTATCATCGCAATTGAATCCTACAGCACAGATACCGCAAATCCACCCCAGACTATTGTATTCTCCACCTAGGTTGTTGGAGTTGTGTGTGCAGAAGAAAAACACTTTTTCTGAATATTCCCTGCGTATGACGACTTCGGAGATCAAACCCCGGCCGCCAGCGTGGAAGCCGGGTTTCTAACCACTCGACCAATCCATCCATAATGCAATACTTTTTGCAGATAAATTGCGAAAGGATAAAAAAAAACGAAAAGCACCATCCCCACAATGAAACCGTTATTGATGTTGTCATGGCTTATTATAGAAACCAAGTACAGCTAGATACGACTCGGGCAGATATCCTTCCTGGATAAATGGAATGTATTTAGCATATTCTACAGATTTTAATCTTCAGGCTGTAACATTGCATTATCTGGTGTGTACGGGGTGAACCAGATATGAACAATGGTGCAGATCTTCCTGTTCTATGTTGATCCCGAGTCATTTTAATTGATCAATTTTTAAATGATCAAGAAAATTATTTTCTATATTGTTAACATGCGTAACTGACTTGAACAGGGACCAGAGAAATATTTTTTTGAGATATTAAATCTTCATAAAACATCTGTTAAAATGTTTGACATCTTAACACTTTACATACCTCATCCTTATTCTAAACATGGAGTATTATAACGTCTTATGTGTTTAGCAAATCAGTCTCTTTGTCTAAATCGACCGATGCAGGTATGTTGATATGGTGTTTTCATTTTTTAAAACATCACCCAGCAATAAAGAAATAACAAGAGGCCAATGGCCACTAAGCTCTCAGCGAAATGTTTAGATTACTGTTGTTATTCTGTACAGTATTTTTATTCTAACGAGTTTGTAGTGTATCATAAATAAAGCTTCCAATAATTTAAAGTTACACAAATATAGTTCAAGACTTCTTTTATCAACACCAAATCACAAATGTATATGTACTGACTTTCGTTAAATACACAAAAATATAGTGCAGTGCAATAAAAATGAAACTGGACTTGTAACCTGACTGGAAACTAATAAAACCGATAACGACGTTATGACCAGGAGACCGGCGTTTGACTGCATACTGCTATCGTCCTTTCGATACAATCCCCTTACTAAAATGATCTCCTGAGCAGTTGTTAACGTCGGTTAGTACTAGTCACAGCATCCGCTTACCAATTAAGTGTTTTAGAATAGATAAAGCATTTATTTACGTTATCATTCTTCTTGAAACAGTTAAATAACCAATCCTACTAAAAGTATTTCACCATCACCACAATGAAACCGTTATTGATGCTGTCATGGTTGATGATAGAAACCAAGAACAGCGAGATACGACTCAGGCAGATATCCTTCCTGGATAAAATGAATTTAGCATATCCTACAGATTTTAATATTCAGGATGTAAAATTGTCATTATCTGATGTGTACGGGGTGTAACAGATATGAACAATGGTGCAGATCTTCCTGTTCTATGTTGATCCCGAGTCATTTTAATTGATCAATTTTTAAATGATTTTCTATATTGTTAACATGCGTAACTGACTTAAACAGGGACCAGAAAAATATTTTTTGAGATATTGAATCTTCATGAAATATATGTTAAAATGTTTGACTTCTCAACACTTTCCATACCTCATCCTCATTCTAAAATGAAACTGGACTTGTAACCTGAATGGAAACTATGAAACTGATAACGACTTTATGACTAGGAGACCGGCGTTTCTTTTAACAGTTAAATAACCAATCCGACTACATGTATTTATCAATACGGGTCATCTGCTAGTGTTCGGCGGTGTTTTTATAATTACATTACAGTTTTGTGAACTGTTTTACCTCTCCTTATTTAATCCCCTCCCCGGTTATCAACTGCAATTAACTAGATTTAATATAGCAGTTTTGACCAGTGAAATGGGGTTAGATTCCAGTAATAAATGTTCAGAAGTTTGTGTTCCAAATTCTCCACACATTTGTTTTGTCGGAAACATTGCTACACAATCTGAGTTCTGATATCCAGTGTTGCTAAAGGCTCACGACCCAAGCCGAGAGCCAAAAAAAATCTGATAAATCAATTATTAACCTAAGCGACAACACATCAAAACACAATTAAAACCACAGCGTCAACACATCAAAACACAATTAAAACCACAGCGTCGACACATCAAAACACAATAGAAATATTTATTCTTTACATTGCCCAATGTTTAATTGCTATAAAAATAAAAATTGAAGAAAACAAGCTTCATATACTTACATTCAAAATATATCTGATATGATTTAACAAACATCATTTGCATGTCTTTTAACATTATAGTATAACAGTATGGGATATAGTTCTATAAACTATTCATAGACCTATACATTAAAATTATATATGTGCGAAATAAATACTATATAGTTCTGTATGTTGATGATCCGGAACTTCCAACCCTGAGTCAATGAACTCTGAATATATTATCAACAGAAACATGTTACTGCGGTTTTGTATATGTATAAGACTTTCATTAGTGTGAAGACAAAAAGATATTTATACGATTTTTTTATGAAATGACATAGAAAAAGTAGCAAACTTTTAAGACCCATTTGCCTTCCCAAAACAATATATATATCAACTTTTGTTCAACAATCAAGACAGAGTATAACTAACTTTGGTGGATTTCCGTACCATCGCAAAAAACAAAATGTAATTATGCAATGGAAATCATTTTTCCGGCATCATTATAGTTTTGATGATTCATTACTGAAAAGAACATCACACCTTGCGGAAATAAATTATGAAATAATTAATAAATATGAAATAATAAAACAATAGAATCAACAACAGAGATCGGAGCGAAAACAATGTATAACGGGGCCAGACCAGGATACGAACTCTGGCCATCTAATCATTTACTATTGCTTTACACAACTGAACTGTGAACGGTAGTGATCTGGACAAGTCGGGCCTTAGTTAAAAAAACGAAATTAAGGGGGGAGGCTACTGTATGTAAAAAACGTTTTACTTGCAGTTAGAGAGTAATCCTTCAGTGCGTTCTGATTAGATTTGATTATCCTTTAATTGAAGAGGTTTGCAGATAAATCGAATTAGTCATATTATAACTCTTTTGTCAGCGTCCTGTTTAGAATAATACGAGTAAACAACTATATACACAATTCGGCTTTATACTTATACATGTAACCGTATCTCCTTATTCATTTAAATGGCTGATACTAAATCGTCACCTATTTCATTCAAATTTAGAGGTAGCATGTCACTAAATTAACCAGTTAACAGGCAGCATCGGCCAATGAATCCTATCGTAATGATTGCAATGTCAGAATTTTAATGACGTCACGATCAGTAAATCTATGTTACGACCAGTACACAAGAATAAGCCTCTCAAAAAGGAAGCTTACTGTTTGAATCATTGGATCAATCTGACTATCATCATCGAAATCCTTGGTTTCCGCACTCGATTCTTACATCTGCTCAGTCGCAACTCCGAAAATCACAAAATCTTTTCTCACGCGTCATGGCCACGGATGTCAAAACGAGGTTGAAGGCGCACAGGCAGCGCCACCTAGGTATTGTACCACGGTAAGCTGTTTATATTTTACCATTAGGTTGTTGTGCGATTCCTTTAATTTGCATCAATGACACCAGACTAATCGACTTGTATCATCCGCCAGGTGTCGCGTGAAGAGCCTTCTATTTTGAAATGGCATATCCAAGTGCAGAGAAGATGTGTGTATCTAAAGCGGAATCCATGATTTTGAGGATGTCCAAATAACACCATATGCGATGAGATATGAAACAATGCTATATGTGTCATTTCATATGGTGGTAATTACCCGCGAAATCTCCACTGTCAGTCGACCACTTAGGTTTAACATCTACATACGAATAACAGCCGGCTTTTCCCGCAAACACCGAACTTAAATGCGCATATTCAAACACAGGGCTAACTCTTTCGTTCGGTCTATCTTCTACTAAGTCTTCAAACGTATTATATAATTCACCGGCGTCTGCCCTTGCTGTTTCCAAATGACTATAATCGGCGTCGTCGCTAACCCCCGCTTTCTGTCTTTTCGCTAATTCATTAAAACTGTCATATTCATGAGGGTCGCCAGGCCTTGTTCCTAAACGACCGTTATAATCTTCGGAACTTTTCCGTTTTCTATTTTTATCGTTCAACTTATCGTTAATGTTATGTATTTGATTTGAAACTCTCGTGTCTTCCGCAATTCGCATTGTTCGTTTCCTTTTCCTTTTTTGACTATTCTTTAATTTGTCTATCAAAATGAGCTCATCTGTAACCGTGTCGTAGACAAACGTTCCTCCCGGCACTGAACGGTTCCGCCGAGGCCTGGTCCCGTCATGCACCTGCTGGTCACTCAACCCTGTCTTGTTCTGCGCATGTGCTGCGGTGCTGACGGGGTCGGGAACATCTATGTAGTTGTATTCTGATCGACTTGTATGTGCTGTTTGAGTGGACGATATAAGATCTGAAACCAAATTTAGAACATAAAGATGACAATGATGTTAATACGAATAAACATTAATTGTTAAGTCATACTGAATAGATTAGCAATATTTTCATTGAGAAAATATTACTACCTTTAACACACTGACATTGAGAAAACAAAAACACCGAAACTTCAGAACGATGCGTACATCAGACTAAATACAATGCCTAACATATATCTTAAAAATCATACAAATGTCTTTTGTATAAATGCTTTGTAATTAACAATAGTACAGAACGATGTTTGCCGGACGTGTTTCAATCTTATAAGAATCAGCACCACGGATAGGAGGACAAAATGTTGAAGTTTCAACAATGTAACATAAAGTCGAAACATTCGTCTTAACCGTTGAAGAATAGAAACATCAGAAGGATTCACGTCTCAATAGCAATCTAAATACAAAAGTTCAAAGGTTAACACTTTTTTATGCACTCAGCAAACACGTGTCGCATGGAGTATCACAAAAACCTCAGCCGGATTCTATTGTGCGATAATGTGTTTATTATTTAGTAGATCAATGAAAAAGGTAATTAAATTAGCATATCTTTATTCCAAATAGCACTAATGCCGTAATTGTTCATTTACAGCATTAAGAATCACACTTATATTGTCGCATTTGTTAATTTACACGCGGAAAATCGTATCATTAAAACATTATCTTTTTTTACTGATAAAACTATTTAACTGTTTAAACTTATTGCAAATATTTACATAATTTCATTATCATTTTTTAAGTTTTTGTGATGTTATAAAGAAAACAAAATAAGAGAATACTGTAAAATCAAGTGTAATTCGAACTGAAAATCGACCAAACTGGAGTCTCCTGAATGAATTTAAGAAGAACAAGACCAGTGGTTTCGGAAGGGTAAGCGTCTTCTGCTTCATAGACGACAACCGCCATTAAAATATAGGTAAACTCTAAGTAAGTGCATGTATTCAATAACAAACCTAGATTAGTGGCAATATAACATCGAGGCACACTAATAAGCATAATTAAAAACATTGACCTTCACATCACGCAATGAGACTGTAAATATTGATTAAATTATACCATCGTATTACGTGACATTATCGTATAATCAAAGTTTTCATAAAGCATTCAGATACATGTACAAACAACACCAAGAGTTTTTTATATGTATGTCATTTTTTATAGTTTCGATAAGGAATGGGAAAGAAAAAGTATATATACCTCTTTGACTGCTCTCCGTTCCGTTACCAAAGAAACTGCAAATCAAATTGATTATGATAAAGCTAAAAACTCGATTATACAATACGTTTTCATTTTTAATCGAATATGGTCCTATGTTATCTCATTTACTTAACTGCAAGTATGCAAGATTATACACAGACCTCAAAATACAATTTATTCATATAATCTGTAATCCAAAAAACAACATCGCGACTCTTCCCTTTCTTTGCTTTCTCCATAAACAACATTTTAAACGCTGTTAACAGTGTTATCACTACTTAATTTACTTTGTTTTCTGAGTAATTGGGATTAGATAAAGTAATTTTGACAATTTGATCATTACAATCTTCTTGATTTTATTCACGTTCTAATTGTCAAATGAAACCTCTTGTTGGGGTTTCCTAGACACGGCATCACAATATAAGAAATGAAATCACTTAGATAACATGTGAGAATATTGGTCTATAAGAAAGAAGGAACTTACCTCCGCTTCCCGTGTGCTCGCCTGACAGCGCATACCACGCAGACTGATGACGTAGCCATGATCACAGCCACACCTATGACAGACGCGATGATTGAAGACAATGGTACATTTCTCTCCTCGCTGATCGCTGTGCCGTTATCATCCTTTGTCATGTCTGTGAAATGTAATAAATTATACTAATTGAAATCTACGTGTTTTAATGAACGATTATGCCATCAAACGAGTACATATTGTTTTTAAAATTTGTCAACAAGACAAAATCATGATTCTCACCTAAACTGTTATCTTGTTGACGCAACTTGACCATAACTAAACATAAGATCCATCCCGGCCTTCTTACTTTCTACTGTCAAGACGTTAAATCGTTAACAACATTTATACAAAGCAGCATAGTGTATGTAATGCAAACACGGAAACAGTTCAATCGCTCGAAGAACAAAATGTGACCACGATAGGTCACGTGACACTTTGTCTGATGTAACCTGATGGAAAACTTAAGTTTATTTTGTTCTGTTCACACATTGATTTAATTTCCAAGATCTTAAATGCAAATCAGATAAATCTAAAACTGCAATCATATTTTTCAAAGCTTCAGGTCGGTGCTACCAAAGTCCTGATCTAAAAACATGAAATGTGTCGAACAGTGCAGAGCATAAAGAAATTAAAGGTTACAATTCAAACTTGTCAAGAAAGTTGTTTCAACGTAGATAATTGCGGTATCAGTTTATCAAATGTTTCCTAGTTCACTCATATGTTGCTCATCGAAGTGGTACCGGTCACTCTCTATAGATAAGTCGTGTACGTTATTACGTGTAAGACGGGCTTGTCGATGATAAAGCATCAGTGCAGGCTAAAACCGTACGCCTGTATATTCAAATAACCACGGTTCGGATACAATATGTACTGTTAAATATCGCAGAACAAAACTATAGTCTAAAAGCTACACAGGTAGTAAACAAGCTACATTTACATAAGACACGCCAAACAACATAGGAATACAATATGTATTTTTTATACTCGGGGTAATAGTATTATATCAAATAACGTTTAAAACAACACTCTTTTTGAACAGTCTAATTTCTAGGCCGTCTGTGATCTTAACGACCAAAATAATATGGCGAATGAAAGATAACTGCTGGACACAAACTTTCCGTTTCATAAGCAATACTTTGGCTTTAGAAAAGATAACGGCCTCGATAAATAAGAGAATACTCTTATCACATAACGTCATCACAACCAATCTGAGAAGAAGAATTTTGCTTGCAATGCTTCTATACTTTTTTCCCTTTGTTTTTAAAGTCGTCGTTACGAATTTTAAATACCATTGTTCTTCACTGTTAGTTTTTCCATTGGGGGATTGTAACTTTATAGAAAAAAAAGGTATCTTAAAGATCATTTGCATAATTGGTATTAAAATATTATTGATCGTCATATGAGAGTGGCTAGACTGTCAAACAAATATTTTGATGTGGAAATACTAAAAACGCTACCAAAATTCATACCAAAGAAAGAGGAAAAATTAAACACAGAAAAAATTAACAAAGCAAAAGAGAGGAAACAGAGAGTAACGATCGTAGTTTCAAGAATCAAATACTTACCTGTGGTATTTAATAAAACGGTACTGTCGCCTTCAAAAGAAAAAAGGGTATTTTAGTGCCACAGATATTTGCAGGCTACAACATTTCTACCTCAAACCTTACCCAATGGATACAGATTAAAAGTGTTACATTGTAAACAGGTTCTACGCACAAGGGGTAGCACGTTGGCAGCGTGGCAATTGGCTATTATATGGTATTTGACAACACACAAATTCAATGCGACGTCTTGCTAAATGTAGTTGTAATAATAGTGGCTAAATGTAGTTGTGTTTTAAAATAGCATTCTCTACTATATTCTGGAAATGCCAATAGCTCATCCGCGGGGTTGATAAATATAAGTGCAAACTAAACTTTTACCAAAAATTCGAAATACTGGCTTTAGAAATTCAAATCAAAGTGTATTTTCGTTGTTATTTGTAATATTCACTTCAATGTAAATATCTTGAGATGAAGATGATTGAAGATGTATGCCTTCGGCTTGATATTGGTCGGGAGGTCAAAACCCATGTTCGACCATAACACCGTTTTTACTTTTCATTATATCGCAGCATCCGAAACTTGAAATACTGAATAACAAACAAGTCGATAATATTGTATTTCAGGGTAAATGTCACTATTACCTTGTCTTTGTTATGTATGTGCTGCTGTCTTTATTTTCAGATGAAATTCCATACAATTTATTCAGTAAAAATCTACGGCTGGAAGAAAGAGAGCGAAGGAATAGTAAAAATATAACTTGAACAAGATTTTTTGCGTTAAATACTTACTAGTTGTATCTAAGGTGATGGTACTATCGCCTGTAAAAGAAACAAATATAAATATATATATAAATATAGTTTGAACAAGATTGTTTGCGTCAAATATTTACTAGTTATATCTAAGGTGATGGTACTATCGACTGTAAACGAAAACAAATATAAACATGTATGTTTGTTTCGGTTACATTGACATTGAGAGGAGACATAGGGGGTGTTATTGGTCGGTTAAACCTTTCTTTCTCGTCAAGGAGGCATTGGATACACAGGTAATATGCAGGTTACATGGTAAACATACAGATAACACAGCACGAAACCGCTATTTAAATTACATATGACAACAGCAAAATGATTCGTCACAGTAAAATGTTACGTCAAACTAAATGTAGTTCTTATTGAAATTTAAAGATAATCTTCAATATTCCCCGGATCAGCAAAAGCCCATGCCTCGGGTGGACAAAACAATCATGTCACTCTCATTACACAGTATGGTGTCAAAACAGTTCAACTATTAAAAATGTAAGTTTTGTGGCAGCTTCTTATAACTGCTTAATCTGCAAAACTCATATTTATTGTTCTGGTATTTATCGTTTCCATAATATTTCATAACGTTATACATATTTCAAATGCACAAAAAATTGTCGGAAATAAATGGGAACAACACAAATAATAAAATAGCAAGACTATGAACAACGGAGGGATGATAAAAGTACAACAAAAATATCTCAAAAAGACCTACGAAAGATATTTTAAATGGAATAGCAAAGAATAAATGGTAAAACAATAGGAATAAAGATATGAACAATAACAGAATAACAAAAAATCAACAAAAGAAATAGCAAGAGAAACAACAAGAACATTTTTGAAATAAAATTATAGAGCCAACAAAAATAAAATACAAAAGGCCAGCCCACGGCATAACGTACGAATGCTTATTCGTGCCATTTTACAGGATTGAAAAAATGTTATGCCCCGTAATTACATTCACGGATCGGACGCCGGATTAGCCACGGATACGATCCGGCATCATTCGTGTCAATATGTAGTGGTTCGTAGCTGAACTTTTATATCCGTGACAATTTCTGAAAAAGTTCAAAAATTCATCACGGATCAGACAACCGTAGTACATCCTTAATGGTCCGTAGTAGAACGTACTAATCCGTTGTAGTCCATAATAAACCGTTATTATCCGTACTTAAATTATTCGTAGTACATCCTCAGCCTCAAGACGCCAAGGACCGGTGCGGTTAATTACGGTGAACTACGTACTTGTACTTACCCGTACTAAATCAAATTAAGTTGTGGAATGAACATGGTGCATCCG
The DNA here is from genome assembly GCA_032359455.1 of Chlamys rubida. NCBI lineage: Eukaryota > Metazoa > Mollusca > Bivalvia > Pectinida > Pectinidae > Chlamys > Chlamys rubida. Next base: position 24 of record JAUMHH010183166.1, on the reverse strand, counting down.
TACGAGAGAATAAGCTTTCATAAT
>JAUMHH010183155.1:0-14818 GCA_032359455.1 Chlamys rubida | reverse complement strand
CATATTACATGGGTTAATATGCAAAAAAATATGACATGGGTATATTCACTGGATAACACAGTACATTATGTGATAAATATACATATATATATGTACTCTCATCGGGACGGTTTCTAGATTACCTCAGCAAGATCCTCAATGGAGTAGATGTCATGATGAGGGGGAGGGCTGATGAGCCCCACCCCGGGGACACAGTGACGTGTCTTGGCAATATCCTTTGACACCTGGAATGAAACACATTAAATATTTATGCAGTAATGATGAGTTAAACATTCTCTGGATTCTTTCCAAAATGGCTGCTTGTCATATAACTGTTCAATCCGTATGAACAAGAAGTTATTCATGTATTCCTGAATATTAACACTGTGCCCTAGAGCTTAAGTAATTAAGTAATGTATAACTTCAAGTCCTTGGTAGGTAGTATTCAAGCAAGGCAATGTTTTATCAGAAACAATTTCAACTGGTTATTGCGATAACAAGCTCCATCACAAAACATTAATTATAATCAAACTGAAAGTATGTCAAAATCATACGTGGCATACATTATTTTTCATTTGAAAATAAAGGGTGACAATGTATAATATCACCCTACGGATCTCCCTGTCAAAAAATTTGAAGGGAATACCAAACACATGTTTGTTCATTCTTAATTACAATGTCAATCACTCATTATTTTTCTGTAATGATTACAATAATTTGACACTATTCACGGACTGACTGTTACGGTACTAGAAAATTAAATTGACCAATCAGAATACAGGATATTTATGCCAGGCTAGGTACACATTAACGAGAGTTATGTACCTTGTGACCTGGTAATTCTCCTCCTTCCCCTGGCTTAGCTCCCTGGGCCATCTTGATCTGTAGCTCGTCAGCGTGTGACAGGTACGAACTGGTGACTCCGAACCGACCAGATGCCACCTGTTTGATACTTGACCTCTTGTTAAACATGGGGTCCTCGTTATGGGTGTAACGGTCAGAGTTCTCTCCCCCTTCTCCTGTGTTAGACTTCCCTCCTACGCGGTTCATGGCTACAGCTAGAGTGGAGTGAGCCTCGATAGACAGGCTCCCAAAACTCATAGCACCTGGCCAATTAAAAAGACCATACTGGTACATTAATTACCGTATATACCATTGGCAAATTAAAAATTGGTTACCTGAATCAACAGGTGATCAGAATTATATTGTTATTGTACCTAGGACAGCAAGGATGAATGATCTTAAAAAGTTCTGTATTGTTTATATATAGAGGGAGAAATATTAGCTTCTTCAACATAACACATCTCAGAAATGTTTCTAAAATATGAAATATTTTTATATCGTATTATTTCTAAGGAAAAGAATATAATGATTGCTGACAAGTAAATAACTTTGGTCATTTCTCTATTCTCCATTAAGATACAAGGAATAAGTCAAGAGTTGTCCCGTTTACCTGTACAGAAGCGTTTGACAATGTTAGCAGCTTCCTCAACCTCAGACACGTCCAGAGGTTCCTTGGCATAGACAAAGTCCAGCTGGCCGCGGAGTGTACACTTCCTCACACTGTCCCATGCCGACTCGGAAAACTTGGCGTAAGCATTCTTGTTGTTATTTTTCGCAGCATCCTGTTCAGGTGACAACATTGTAAAACATTATTACATGTATGTTAACATTTGAGTACCACAAATTTTCATGTGCAGAATTTTTGTTTTCATTTGAACTCTTCAAATTATCTGGCACAAACTCCCACTTTCAAAGTCATCTTAAATTATTCATTTACTAATGTCCATTCATACTGCAATACAAACCACACTGTTAGAAGAAATATTTCATTTCTTTTAAATAAGCTTCCATAATCCTTATTGTCAGTTCCAACTTGTTCTTAAATGGATGTGTTCCACTCTATTTAACTTAAGTTTTGCTAAACATCTGTAAACACTGACCATCACATTTTGGATGTTCATCATAGAGGGTCATCAAAGTATTTCACATTACCTGGAGGTTAGCTATGGACTGAGGGTCATTGATGTGTTTTTCTCCCCCGTCCCTCCAGTGGTAGAAACCAGGGTTCATGGCAAGCGCGTCGTCACATTCCCTGTCTGAGTAGGCCTGCTGATGTCTGTTGAGTGTCTGTGTAGGTACAAAGTCACAAGTCAGTAGCATTACTGCTGTCCTACATATATGTCTACACATCAAATCTGTGATTTATGTTAGTGTTACATTGAGCCATTGAGTTTTTTTTAAACAATAAGTGTTATAAACATAAACATTCTTGTATCACTCTTCATCACAATTTAGATAATTATCAATGATTTGTTTTCAATGTCATTTCTTTCTTTACTTTTATTTATAATGCTAACATCAAACTTAAGTCCTCGAAAATGCAATGAAAATGTATTTATCAAGCAAATATTTCTTTGTACAATTTCATTTTTTAAACTACATGTATTTAATTATTGCCCTATTGTAAAGAACGAACTGATTAGCTCTCATCATCCTTTGCCTTAAAGAGTTATCAACAATCTACCTACCTCAGAAGCGAGTTCCTTGAAGGCAACCCCTCCTATAAGAGAGGCAGTTCCTTTGAAGCACAGGTCCACCACCTCCTTGTGTAGACCTACTGCCTCAAAGATCTGGGCCCCCTACAAATTTAAACAGAAGAAAATTGCAATTTACCTGTAAATACAAGGTAACAGGGCTTGAATATAAATGAAATATTTTGTATGCCAAAATGTAATTTAAGGCATTCACCTCTGAAGACACATTTGAACTCTTCTTATTCAAAGGTTGGAAAAGTAAATGAAGAACTTTCAGGGGTGAATGAGTTTATCAGCCATTTGGCTGAAAGTTACTCTTGAAATCTTGAAATGTTAAGAAACATCAGTATCCATTTCAAAAACTAGCCAGGCGGTCTCTTTAAAATACAATACTATGAGTCAAGACAGCAGATCTCTTAATACACTTTACAGATATCACTTCAGTCAATATTCATTAATAGGTTGCCACTTAAGACAAGTAAGAAACAGATGGTAATTTAAGGATCCCTGTACCACTGCCAAAAACTGTAACTAAGTGTTAGAAATTACTTTCGGCATGACTTTAGCTTGTATTAATAATTTTCAAAAGAAAACCATAGATTGCAGAGCTATGAGAAATAATATGAAATTAACAAAACATAATCAACAGCAGTATTCTGAGTGTAAAAATTCAGCTGGGCCGCACCAGGATTCCAACCCTATACTTCAGATTATTACGCTATGGCTCTAATCAATTGAGCTACCTGGTCAACAGAAGTGGCCTAGCCAAACAGTGCTACAGTTATATCCAAACGGAATTTAAGGGGAGGTAACTGTATATAGGAAATTCAAAACCCACACTGAAGTGGGACAGGGATCCCTTATACTGATAATCACTTAAGATGGAAAGGCTCTTAGATAGAAAGTCACTTAAAGAAGAGAATCCCCTTATAACAGTCGTCACTTCACAAAGGGAAACACGTAGACAGCAGGTAAGTAAAGACATGTGCTCAAAATGGAGGACAGTTAGCCAGGTATATCATTCCTACCTTGTAACTGTGTAGGGTAGATATGCCCATCTTTGCCATGACCTTGGAGATACCTCGAGCCACAGCATCACGGTAGTTTGCGTAGACTACGTCATCTGGCAGAGGTGGGTTCAACAGTCCATCCTCCCTCAGGCGGGCGATCGTCTCAAACACCAGGTAGGGGCAGATCGCGTCTACACCGTAACCCAGTAACGTACAAATGTGGTGTACCTCCCTGTGGTGGTCAACCATGTATAATTACATATAATTAATACAAAGCTCTAAATTTGCTAGCATTCACATTTGTCAAGCTTCTTCAGGTTATTGATGCATTATCACAGTCACAGATGAAGGTCGAATACAAATTCAAACAGTTTATTCACAGGATAATAGAATCTGGTTCATTCTATAACTGGTGTACATCCATATAGTCCTCTCAACTCCAGTGAATGTTTTTGTCCTGACCTAGGCTATATGTTCTGCACTGTTTACCTTTCACAACCAGATTTCCTGGACTATAAGAGTTTGCTTTAACTTCAGTTAAAATAGCGATTAAACTTATCACATGTAGTTTCGTTTTGTTTGAAATGAAGCTCCAAATACATCCATGCAACATAGATGTATACTACATATTAACCCTTTCAGCCCTATGTAACTTTAGTATACTCTACCATGCATTGATCTGGATGAGTCCATTATGGTCTACAGTGGTGAAAGGGTTAAGTGATTTTAAATAGTACTAAAAGACGGTCATGATACTTTCCCAAATTTTAAAGCAATAAATGGAATAATTAAATATAATTGTTTGACCAGATTCGCTTTTACTACAATATGGCGATGTTCCTGACCTGGCCTCGCCTGTCTCCAGTATAAGTCCCACCTTCAGGCGGAGCTTCTTGTCAATCAGGTGGTGATGGACAGCTCCCACGGTCAACAGGGACCTGACAATAAATTATTGTACGTCAGATACAGGAAATCAAACACATTTAGTTAACAACGGATTAGAGAACAGAATCATCATCATTTAAGGATCCCTGTCCCACTGCACCATACTTTTTTCCGATTATACAAAAACCTCCTCGTAACTTACTTTTGAATATATGGTTAAAATAGTATAACATTCTGAAGTCCTGGGTTTGAATCCCGGTCTAGCCCCACTCGTCCTGGGTTCGAATCCCAGTCTAGCCCCACTAGTCCAGGGTTCGAATCCCAGTCTAGCCCCACTAGTCCAGGGTTCGACTTTGTTACAGATTTTGGCATTGGAAAGAGAATCCTTAAGCAAAACCCTCAATAAACTTAACTAATAACAAAATGAAAATTAAAACTTCGAGGATTTATTCTATCAACAAGGTAGAACTCATTTATGCTGTTCAAACAGTGCAACTGTCTTTAAATACGTGTACAAAAATTTAGGGAAAATCTCATAGAACCCAGGATAGCTTATATACTTACGGTATAGGTATACGGTCCTTGCCAATTCGGCGGTCTGTCAGACAGATTAACTGGTACTCCTCAGCAGCCTCAGCAGCCTCCCGACACACCCTGTGTAGAGCAGGGACCACTCCCTCCGGCCCCTCACTCACAGGGAATGTGATGTCTATCTGCTTTGTCTGGGAACACAGGAAGAGATTAAATCAGAGTTAGCTCCCTTTTAAGAAATCGTGTGCATGAGTATACTGACCTGTCTAATATAGCAGAAAATGTTTTAACAAACAATAATAATATTTGCTCATTTTAGAAATACCTATACATTTAGTATTCAATAGAAATGAAGATTCTTAACAGCTTTAAAGACTTAGAAATCAGTGAGGTGCTCTTTTTCATAGCCAACACAGTTAAAGGAAAAGCATTCAGCCAATGAAAATTCCACTTATTATATAAAAAAAGTTTTTAAAAAAATCCAATGTAAAATACTATATTTATCAAGCTAAGAGAGAGAGAGAAAGAGAGAGAGAGAGACAGAGGGAGAGACAACCTACCTTCCATCCCTTGTGGATGGTGCATTTGAGCACCTCCATATCCTGTAGGGACAGTATGGGCTGGTCTAGCCAGAGTCGTTTACATTGCTCCGATGACGGGTCCAGGATGTTAGCCTCAGGTCCTATGGGGCATGCCTGAAGTGGAAATCAGCTAGTTTACACTACAGAATTATTGGGATATTATTCTTGTTTTTAAAAAGTATTGGGTTTTTTACAGCATAAAATATCAAGTGTTACCAATCAATTACTTTGCATTAAAATTAAAAATTGATTTTTACAATGGGTTTATTTCCATACATGCACATGTTTTTGTTCAGTGTGACTTACCAGAGACATGACAATTTTCTCCCTGAAGGGGTCTATGGGTGGGTTGGTGACCTGGGCAAACAGTTGTTTGAAGTAGTCAAAGATCAGCGGGTTGTATTGGGACAGACACGCCAGTGGAGCGTCATTTCCCATAGAGCCCAGCGCTTCCTTCCTGTAATACCAATTTTCACATGTTAATGTAAGGCAAAACTGGGGTTATAACCAAACTCTAGATGGATGCTCTACCTATTGAGCCGCCTGGTCACTGACAATCATTCTAGTTCAATTCTGCTACATTCCTAATTTTTCTAAGTCTTCGCCCCCGATGACATCACAATCTACAACCCAGATTGGGGTATTCCCTTTCCAAGCAATCACCTAGAGAGATTCAAACCCGGGACCCTCCGATCTCTGGATGGACGCTTTACCAGTTGATCTACCTGGTTGCCAATGATTAACCCAGTCTAGTTCCGCTACATTTATATTCAGAGTACTTCCATTGTAAAACATTATCCTTTTGCTGATGGACAACTATAGGTATTCTTTTGTGTATAACAAGTAATCCATGGAAGGGGATGTGCTTCCTTCCCAGGCTTAGGTGGAATAATTAAACTATTAAAACTAGAGAAACTGTGAGCTCGAACTGTGAGTGAGCTCACAAAGATATACACCCCAACCCCCCTCCCCCCTTGCACTTAAAATGTTTTGAGCAGGGATTGAATTTTTCAAGAGCTATAACTTCAGGGAAAATAGTCGAATCACAAATTCCTTTTTTTGTGCACATTTATATATGATGTACTTTCACTGTGTCAAGTTACCAAAAAATCCAACATACTGTTAAGGAGGAGTTGCGCTTATAATGTTTCTTGAACAAAAAGTGTAAAGGGCCATAACTCCAAGAAAAATTGACGAACTGCAAAAATCCTTTCTTAATGGGTACACATGATGTTCTTTCACTGCATGAAGTTATAAAAACAAACCCAACACATGGTTAAGGAGGAATTTTGCTTAAATACAAAATTATATTGTAAGTCCTACTCACTTTTCCTTGACCATGGGTAGTACCAGTAAGTTGATGGCCTCCACAGTGTAACCATATAAGGAAAGGCGTCTGTCCTTCTCCAGGAACCCTCCGTGACTGTCCTCCTCTACCTCGGGTCGCAGCTGCTTCGCGTCCCCATTGGGGACATGTGCTTGGTGGAGCTCACTCAGGGACATTGTCTACAGAACAGGGACAGAGATTCCTCAGGACATGTTGGGAAAACAACTCTCCAGAATGCTTTACAAGTTATCATTCTGATGAGCAACAAATATTATTATGATAAAACTTATCTATCGAATACTATGAACATACATATTTTAGAGGTATTCCAATTTAAACCCTTTTCACACTTCGAATAATGCGCTAAATTATGATTGCGCTAATTAAAGTGTCTGTAAATAGTTTTCTGTTGCATATATTGTGAGTGCACTAATTTGCCAACATGCTAATCTTTTGTTTGATTATACACTAAAAGTTGAGTCTGCTTAAATAAGTACTTTTTTTAACAGTTAGTCAATTTCTTTTGATAATAAGTAGACAAGAAACGACCTTGATTTATCAGCCAGATTGAGATGTATCACAGAATACAAGAACTGTCAGAAATGTGACTTACCTCTTCAGTCAGCCATTTCTGGTTGGGCCGGAGGGTTGCTATCTGTGCCTTGAGAACCTCGTCCTTCATAAACGTTTTCTGATGTGTGTCTACAAGCAACATCCTGCCAGGCTTCAGACGACCCTGTGAAAATAAGAATTTCTGGTGAGAAATTGATACACCATACAATGTTTAACTCATTCACCCCTACATTTTTAAACTGGACTTTGATTTGGCAAGGTTCAAATGTGACTTTAGGGGTGAGTGGGTTAACAGAACATCCATGACCTGTGAAAACATTCCTCTGTACATTGTTGTTAAAGATGACATGATGTGCCTTCTTGCCTGTCCATGGTGACGATGTAATATTTTGACAGTTTAGGTGAAAAATGTGTACACCCTATCAACAGTGGATAGCATTTAGGTCATTTAACATTCTTGAAATTACATATGAAATAATTTATAGGAGATTTGTCAGCCAAGCTTAATCTTTATATGGCTTGGACAATCAATACTGTGATTACCATACAAGACTCTACTTAAAACACCTCTATTGTGGATAACTCAAACAATGGTAAATCACAAAGTTGAGGACAATTTTAAGGCAGTTGGTTAAGGTGTCTTAATAGGACATTACACTGTGACAGTTTGAACATGGAGCCTACCTTCTGTATGATGTCTGCGTGAGGGATGTCCACCACGCCCACCTCACTAGCCATATACATGTGGTTAGATTTGGTCACGTAGAAACGTGAAGGTCGCAGACCATTCCTGTCCAAGATAGCACCAATGTACCTCCCATCGGAGAATGTCAGAAGTGCTGAAAACAGAATCATGTTTTCTCTCAGAAACGTTAAATGGATAAATTCATGTTAAGACAATCTAATGTTTGGTTAGGAAGATAATAAGCAAACTGACTTATTGACAACAATTTCAGTTCTATCTGTAATAACTGCATAATTGTGATTTGAAAACATATCTTTGTTCAGATTAAAGTAATCTGAAGGTTGTCCCCATATAGTGTATTAGGACGACTGACCTGGTCCATCCCAGGGTTCCATAGCAAAGGCGCTCCACCGATAGAATGCCTTCTTATCTGCGGACATGGTCTTGTCATTCTGCCAGGCCTCCGGTACCATGGTCATCACCGCCTGCAAAACATTATTCGTATTTGTTCTGTCACGACACTTATTTCAGGCTATGTCTCAAAAATCATCACATACTGGTACATAAGTTTTTCATGTGTTTTTAATATCAAAATCTATCAGCAGAACTAGGACCCAAAGAAGAGGCAGTCTATATGATATATCAGGGTTTACTTTGTATTTAAACCATATATTTTCAACATGAATTTTAGCCAATTTGACCCTGTTAGTGAACATAATTTTTCTAACAACATCAGAGAAATTAAAGCTTATTTTAGAAATATACAAGTAAAATTTCAAATATTTTGGAAAATCTTGTCGAGCAAACCATGTCTAGTTTGAAAGTGTTTTTTTTTTTTGAATTTGTCGCGTTAATATGGTTCTATTACAGTGTAATCATAGAGCATGTTTTCCTACTTCAAATATTGGGTATATTTGACTGTTTTCCTCCCCCCTCTGTGGCCTCACCTCTGGGAGCTGGCGTCCACCAGTCATACACAGGAACTCCAGCACATTGTCTACACAGCCGGAGTCTGACATGCCCTCCTCCACGACGGGGTACAGGTCGCGTAGCTGGTCCCCGTATACATCGCTACTCATCACCCCCTCACGGGCACGCATCAGATTGTTGTTCCCTCGTAGGGTGTTGATCTCCCCATTGTGGGCCAGGTACCTGTAAAGACATAGGAAAACTTACAATCACAGATTTATGCATTCAACTTCTTATTTGACAATAGCTTGATAATACTGTATCTTTCTCAAAACTTAATTTTGTTAAGTTTGAAAATATGAATTGATCCATTCTCAGCAATTCTTTTCTCGAAAGTTTGTTATAGTCTATAATTTGTCTTTGTTGGCAATGGAAAAATTACCAGAAATTATTTTTGCAATTTTAAAAATATCTTGACATCTAAATATGCTGTATGTAAATACTATAGAGTATATATATCCTGTTATTGTCATGCATATGTTGTTACTGATTGAAATCTTTAACTTTCTTTGTGCTGATCACCCAAACATAGTTCAGCACATAAACCAATCCAGCTGAGATATTTCATAGAAAACTCGTCAACCTTTGAGAGAGTAAGAGTTGTCTCCCCTACCTCTGAGGGTGAGCTCTCTCCCAGCTGGGAAATGTGTTGGTGGAAAATCGGCTGTGAATCAGAGCAATGTGCGTCTCAAAATCTGGGTCTTCCAGATCCTTGAAGTAGGTCCACAGCTGTGAGGTTGTGAACAGGCCCTGAAAATATAATTTGATCATTTGGATACATATATGATAATAATGTGATAAATATGCTGAACGTAAATCACCCAAATGCATGTACATAATGTATACCAGGTAATTCAGGTTATACAAGGGTCTAATGAGTACAGAAATAGATGTATGCTCCTGAAGCATGCATGCTGTTGCATGAATTGACTGTAAATGTGCTAGAAAAGGCAGTTTCCCATAACAATATACAAATATGAACAATTGTTCTTACTTGTTGGAAAGATAGCCATGTCAGCACAAAATACATCTTGTGATAATTTTTCATCAAAACTTTATACTCTTGCATTTCAGATTGTCCTTTTAAAGTGAGATTGTCATTTGACCTTTTTACTAGAAAAGTAATAAAAATAATATAGAATTAGAGATTTCTGATTTCTGGCAGCCATCATTTTCTGCTGATCAAGCAGCTTAAAGCTAAAAAAAGTTCAATCTATGAAACTGGAAGAACCTACTGATACAATTTGAGAGAGATATGTACTTTACTTTTTGAGATGGAATGACAACAAACTATACTATGAAATTCAAAGATGACCAACTGGCAGCTATCTTGTTCTTGTGATCAATTCCCAAATTGAATTTGGAGAACTCAGGATCAAACAGAACTAGCTTGTTAAATTGGAGAAAATTCTCTCTAGTACTTTCTAAGAAATAAAGATAATAAACAAAGTCCTGTCTGAATTGTTGAAGAGAATCGTTTGTTTACAAAAAAAACCATCTAATTATTATATTAAATATTAATAAATGTTAATAAATGCCATCAATTAGGTAAATTGTAACCATATTTATCAAAAAGCTTTCAGAAGGTCATAGAAAAGGGTTTGTAGGTTCTCTTCTATAGAGCATCAAGGTCATAATCATTCTGAGCCTATTTTAGGCAATTATCTCCCTTTTTCCATGTCAATTCTAACACTAACTTTCTCCTTTTAGCTCTGACCTTATAAAGCACTAAATTAAAATTGTGCAATGTAAGATATTTAGACATCGATTGGAAGGCTTACTTCAAAGAATATGTATGCACATTAATTATGATAAGATCTGTCTAAATCTAACTATGAATAACTCTATTTACAAATAAAATCAGTGCTATCTGAAGCTTAAAGATTACTGATACAACAAGACATGGTTGCCATGGTTTTACATCAGAACACAAGTTCCAGCAAGGTATAGCGGCCATGTTGGATAGCTTTTAATGGACATAGTATGGAACTTCTCAATATTAATCTGCCAAATCTTCAATATATACTTTTTAATGAAGTACATACCATTGTATTTACAGTATGTACTTAAATAAAGATGTATCTCTCCTTCCTGATAGATTCGGTTGCCACTTTGGTTATTAAACAACTGATAATTGTATACTTTTCTTTTCAAAAATTGGTACAACATGATCCTAGGGTATTTTTATGGACAAATTCCAGTATCTTCTTCAAAATGCAAATGACATATCTTGAGTTACACTTCAATTCACTTGCTTTTATTTTTTTAAAACCCAGAAAGTAAACTAAGGTGCTGTAAGCCTTTGATCGTTGGGTACATTAACGAAAACCAAAAAACTTGCACATTACCTGATACATCACATCTAATCTACCTGTAGACATGAATATCACAGATTTATGACTTTTATTTCAAATCTTTCTTGTTATATTAAGTTTCTTTAAAATCAACTGGTAGTATTCAGTAACAAAAATCCATCAGTAGTTTAAAATGGATAAACTGTTTAAAAGTGACTTTTCAAGTTTTATATGGAATTGTAAGGGGATTATGGAATTTACTTTTGTGACCAGAACATTAAATTTATTTAAGGATCACTAACCGGCTGCACTGTGTTTTTTTCTACATATACGGTAATCTCCCCTAACTTCTGTTAGCATATAACTGTAGCACAGTTTGGCCAGGACACTTCCGTTGACCAGGTAGCTCAATAGGTTAGAGCGATGGTATAACAATCTAAAGTCCAGGGTTCGAATCCCGGTCTAGCCCCACTAAGTTTTTACACTCAGAACACTATTATTGATTATATTTTGTTTATTTTATCTTCATGATTTCCCATAAAAGTCCCACAAGGTCATAGTTTTCTTTTCAGAAATGATTTATCAAACTTATCATCGTGACCTGAAAAACAGTTTCCAATGAGAGACAACAGTGAGTTCTGAACCTTGCAGATGGCGCTGCAACCAAGTTGGTCTTACAAAACTAACGCTAACTGTAGAATTGAAGTATTGAATCAAATAAAACACATTCTATAAATATCTGAAGCATATAAAATTTATAAAAAGGCATTTTTGTTTCCCTAAATGCATAATGAAAAGACATTTCAAATGAAAAGTGTCATTGTTTCATTATTAATTTCTTTTAACAGTTTTTAAACATGAGGTGAAAATGTTTTTACATTTAATTAATTTATTAAACAAGTTTCAGTTTTTAACAGTAAATAATTACAATACTGTTTCAAACAAAAACATGTTTTGATTCATGGGGCATTTCAATTACTTTCGTTAATCTATTATATAATCAACATTTTATAATGCAACTATCTAAGTGTTTATATTTCTATATGGCTACATCTCTCAAAAGAATTAATAATTACGTATCGTAGTGCATATCATTTGATCAAAAATATGAAATAAACAAGAGGCCCAATGAGCCTGCATCGCTCACCTGGTATTAATCTCACAATTGTAACCTTAAAAGTGGACTAAAATAAAGCTACAGGCCAAATATCAGTGTCTTGACTTCGGAAGAACCTGTTAAACGATTAAAACATATTTGACCCCTGTGACCTTGAAAGTCAAACAGGACATTTAAAGTTGAACAAACTTCATAGCCCTTCCTACCAAAATGCAACTTGCCAAATATCACCACCTTATACCTTTTGTTTATTGAGATTATGACTTAAAGATTTATGGACTATGGACCAGATGTGACCATGAAAGTGTGTCAAGGTCAATTCAGAAGAAGTCGTTTAAAGATTTCAACATATTTGACCCCTGTGACCTTGAATATGGGCAAAAGTAATTAATTTGAACAAACTTCGTAGCCCGTCATGCCAACATCCTTCTGGCCAAATATCATCACCCTGGACCTTTTGGTTATACAAAAGAAGTTGATTAAAGATTTTTAAGACAATAGACCCCTGTGACCTTGAATATGAGTGAATGTCATTTGTTTGAACAAAGTTGGTAGCCCTTCATACCAACATCCTTCTGGACCTTTTGGTTATACAGAAGAAGTCGTTTACGGGTTTTCAAGACAATTGACCCCTGTGACCTTGAGTATGGACGAAGGTCATTCATTTGAACAAACTTTGTAGCCCTTTATCCAAGCATGCTACTGGCCAAATATCATCATCCTGGGCCTTCCGGTTATTCAGAAGAAGTTATTTAAAGATTTCAACATATAGTTATTTAAAGATTTCAACATATTTGACCCCTGTGACCTTGAATATAGGAGAAGGTCATTCATTCGAACAAAGTTGGTAGTGCTTCATCCCAGCATGTTAATGGCCAAATATCATCATCCTGGGCCTTCTGGTTATTCAGAAGGAGTTGTTTAAGTAAAAAGTTGACGACGGACGGACGGACGACGGACGGACGCCGCGCCATGGCATAAGCTCACTTGGCCCTTCGGGCCAGGTGAGATAAAAATGAGTCTTTAAAAAGTTTGTAATCAGTTTAATACTTACAAAGCGTCTGTCCGATATACCATCGGTCTTTTGCGTAAAACTCGAGCAGTGCGGACGGTTGACAGATGAGAAGGACCAGTAAATCCGCTATACTCAGGTTCACAAGAAAGTAGTTAGTCGCAGTACGCATGTCCCGTATCTTAATGACCACGACAATGACCATGATGTTGCCGATGACCCCAGTGAGGAAGATGACAGCATTGACCACTGTCACCCAGACATAAATATACAGCGACGTCTCTACGACAGCCGTTCTACTCAGGTTGTTGATAGCTCCAGCTGGTATAGTAGCGGCCACGGTACTGTCGAGGGCGATCTGCAAATTTAGACTCCCATTCATGGTGTTAGCGTAAAAAATACCAGCAAGATATCTATATGTCGAATTTATATCAAAATATGTTTTGCAAATATTCCTTGGTACTATCTATTTAGAGGATCAATCGATGGGGTAGGTTTTGCTGGCCATATACCTTCCATAAGTGTTTATTCTCTTTAAAAAACCCACCTCATGTGTCTTCAGCTTAGAGCACAGATTTCATTTTGACAGTTTCATTTCTTTTTCATTCCAAACACTTCGGTTCATCTTGAGATAACAATCGTAGAATACTATCACATACATAAATAGCAGCAGCCTTCGTTGTTTCGACCATAGGTATTTACTCCATTAACACACCATTGTAAGTGTTACACAACGTAGCGGGATCGTAATGGCAAAGTCAACAATACATGTTCATCTACAACCCGTAGGAGTAATGCTTTCCTTACTCACAATGGCACGTGGGATATAAAGACATACATACTATTAATATCCCAACAGGTGGTTTGTAATGGTCCAAGACAGTTTGTATAGAAGTACACACATTATTACTCCGGTAATATATAGTTCATTTTCCTATGCTTGTTACTGGTAACGAAGTGACTGTTCCAGTGGATATCCTCCAAGATCCAAGATGTCACTTGAACAAAATATTCCAAATTATGTTGATGAAAAGTTTGTACAGTTTGACTACAGGTAAATCTCGGACCGGTGTAGCACGTGGGAAACTATATCGTTAAGGATCTATATACAGCACTGGCAGCATGTCCATCCCAACCGTTCCCCGGCGCTCTACTGCCGTAGTACAGACGGGCGAGAGTATGTCAATACTACTTTACTGTGATCTGGTTATCTGTAAACGTCTTCTCGGTACTGTTACACAGACTATTCCGTCTTTTCGTATTGCAGAGTTATCTGCTCTTGGGAGCAGGTATTGATTGTTACGTCATTTGTTTGTGA
>JAUMHH010183144.1:0-14818 GCA_032359455.1 Chlamys rubida | reverse complement strand
TTTTGAAGGGACGCTAACTCGAAACCACCTGATAAGACTGACCAATGGGAGCCATATGCAGATGAGAGAGGTGACCCACATGGACTGGTCAAGCTCGGCCAGTGAACAGAAATTCTGAGTCTGTGAACAGATTTCACTCTAGTGTTACACCACCCTATAATATGTCAACACAACACAAATTATAAAATACATGTACAGAGTTGTAATTAACCATTTTGGAACAAAAACAATATATAAACAAAAAGTTGTCAAAAAGCTACGTAATCGCAGCTAGATTGAACCACAGGGGTTCGTTACACCTGTGTATGTTTATGTGTGTTGTGAACCATATCAGTATATCATGTATATTTCAGACATCGCACCAGGGTGTGGAGGGGGACGGGGAAGTGACATGTTGTGACCATGCAGAGACATATAAGGCCAGTAGTATATACGTCTCTGTTGTGACACAGACACGAATTCAAACTGACAAAGTAGCTATAGGCTACGCATACTTACTTTGAACCCACACATGCGCATACATACACGTATCTCAGGCGGCTCATCAGCATTGTCGTTGATAAATTTGCACAGGCCTAGTT
Organism: Chlamys rubida; assembly: GCA_032359455.1. Lineage (NCBI taxonomy): Eukaryota > Metazoa > Mollusca > Bivalvia > Pectinida > Pectinidae > Chlamys > Chlamys rubida. The sequence goes on along the minus strand of JAUMHH010183144.1, from coordinate 14,237 downwards.
TTCGTGAAGCCGACGGTTTCTTGTTGAATGAGTGACAAACACATATTCAAATTGATAGACCTTCGAGTCAAACATGAAACTTGTCTGTGATGAGGTCAAAACTGGTAAAATTCACTCCAAACTCTTGTTGATCATATCCTCTCGCGTTCGGTATTGCAGGCTTCCCGGTGAAGTTTTCTGTTCCTGTCTTTTTCAACAAATCATATAATGTGGCAAATTTTGAAGCCCGCGATTTTCAAACCGCAAATATTTTTATTGCGAAACCTGATTCGTCAAAAACGTCGATAACTTTAATTTTTAAACCCGTTTTAGGGAAGAAACACTTCAAACCATAACGAATACGTTTGCAAAGTTCACGTAAATAAGATACGATTTGAAACATATTCTTTATTCCCACAGAGATGTTTAAAACGGCGATTGTTTAGCTTCTGATCTATTAATAACCAATCAGAGCGTCACAAATTTTAAAGTCCGTTCTGCACGATGTAAAGAAAAAAGATCGCATAGTATTGTAGTTTCGTTTTGTGTTAATATATATAGCTTTTTGCTTGAACTATATATACCACGCGTACGATACAAAAAACGCTCGCTGCGCTCGCTATTAACCTAGACTGTCCCAAAAATTCAGTCTGGAAAATAAGCGAGGTCGTAATTTAATTCTTTTAAAACAACGTATACAGATTTTAACATGCTATGCATAAGACAATCATATAACGAAAAAGAAGGGATACTTACTGAAACAAGATTGCAATACAGGTGCGTTTTTCACCTCAATAAAAAAGAGACGTAGCGTATGGGGAAAATATTTTTAAAGTTGAAGCACATGAAGTTATAATCAATGCTGACTGTGCATGTACGTTAGGACAACTGACGCTTTAAAATTACTACACATCATCATTCTATCAATGATGACTTTAGTTTGTTTTAAAATCTTCTTCTTCCTCAATAGACAACACACGAGGTGCACATTTTCAAGACTTTAATTAAACGATATATATAAAAATAGGATATATGTAATCACCTCGAATATAATAACCAGCAAGCTCAGGAGAGGTTATATAAACTATAAAAGATTATAACATAGCTTTCCGTGTTTACAATAATATACTATTTCTTAAGATAAATGTATAACAAAACTGGGGCTTTAAACATTTAGGAAATATCTATTGCATGATGAAGGATATGGTAACAGAGGACATGAAACTATATAAAGATATAGTAGCTATATGCTTCACTTAGATACCGTAGTTTTATACTATTATAAATGTAACTGGCCTTGGTCTTATGAGGTGTTCAATAACAGAGGTCGTTCGTTAGTTGTCTTTTTTTTATTATAAAACCCCGTAAGAACTGCAATACAAACAAATACAATTTGTAAGTAATACAGTAACACATATACATTCGTTGAATTTCGTTTATCGTTACATATAATATTATAATTCGAGATTTATGAAGAACTATGATTCAATCGATAGATTATGCATGTACATAAAAGTCACACCAAACACATACAACAAAGAATCACAATAACTCACAAAGGATATTTCCTATATATCATATACCAGTATATTTAATGCCTGGATAACTCCCACTGTGGGAGACCCGGAGGGGGAGAGTTGGCAAGTGTTTACATGTGGCTATGCATACAATGTACATTAAACATAATATGATATGATATGTACATGGGACAATAACAGCGGACAATCGTTAGTAATTGCTATACGGTAATTTATTAATAGAATCGTTGTAGGAATATTGCTTATGACTAGATTTACATACATATATAAGAATACTAAATCATAATTCACAAATAATATCAATTAATAGATAATTGCATTAACTGCTGACTAGAAATACATTTAAATACCAAAATCTAGATTAGATTCTATCATAGGTGCAAATTACACAATAATATTTCAGTCAAACTAATTTGTGCACACCTCAATAGTGGACAACATTAAAACATGGGAAAGGGGAGATAACTCAAATAGAAAATCTGGAACGTATCCGATTGCAAAAACATAATCAGACCGGTAAATTAACCGACATACTAAATCACCATTTAAGTACATACACGGCCGATATTGAGTTACTTGGGTCTGCGTAACTATAATATTTCACGACATCACCTACATGTATGCAGGTTATCCATGGGAATCATATACAAAACCAGCCTACAGTGAGGGGGCTAGAAAGTTACGCAAATATGAAAATATGAAATGCATCAAATACACACTAATTCAAACAGTTGGGCGCAATAATATCAGTATTACATACATATAACATATCAAAGTACATATATTGTCCAGTTAATACCTTATGGCTCCGACCAAGTCCGTTATTTAAGTTTGTTTGTCGTTCACGTTTCGTTTTCGTTTTCCAGCCATCGCAGCATTCTTAACCGGAAACGGCATGGTTTTACAAACTGGGCATGCGCAAAGGCGCCACCAAACTCAAACTTTGCGGGAAATTCAAAGTAACTTTAAATGCAACATTTAAATAAAAAATTAAATGTAATAAAAAAATGCCAATACAACTCGTTTATCTAAATTCTACTTGAATTAATTATATATATATAATTAGAAACACTGACATTTACACTCCCACCAAAATCGCAATGATTTTCACAATCAAATGTAGTGTTTAACACCAGCGTCTATATGTCAGATTTCAGCATACAAATAAAATTGTCATAACTACACAGTGCTTCACAATGTTATTTTGCACAACAGAGGGTTTGCAACTATACCCTATCTCAACAGGGCACAGTTATTGTTCGACAAGCAGCACAAGCTTGTGTACACTACGTTCAAGGACGGATGTTGGCCCGGAACCCCTTTTTCCAATTGTCACTCTGACTCTTCTCACGAGTCCATCGTCGTCGGTATTTGCTTCCACGACTTTGGCAAGGGGCCACTGATTGCGGGGCAGGTCCATATCCTTCACAAGCACAATGTCTCCAGAACGAATGTTGCGGCGAGGTTCGTGCCATTTTTGTCTGAGAGAAATCTGTGCGACATACTCACTTCTCCAGCGTGCCCAGAACTGTTCGAGTAAATACTGAACGCGTCGCCAACGTTTCCGTAGAAAGAGATCCTCTTTCACGAAGTCACCCGGCGGTGGTAGTGGTACACTTGACTTGGCGGTCAAAATGTGATTTGGAGTAAGCGGCTCAAACGCGTTCGGGTCATCAATGTCATTAACAGAAAGCGGACGGCAATTCACAATCGACATCACTTCGTAAAGCATGGTTCTGAGCGACGAATCGTCCAATCTACCCGGACACAGTAGCAAGACAGAGTTAAGGACATTGCGGACTGTCCTGATTTGTCGTTCCCACACTCCGCCAGTGTGGCTTGCACTGGGTGCATTCATGACGAAGTCACATTGTCTTTCAGCTAGAAATGATGAGAGCTTATTCACATTTCTTTCCTTTTCGAATTCGTTGTTCGCTCCAACGAAATTTGTTCCCTGATCCGAGCGAATCTGTCTCACAGCTCCTCGAATAGCAATAAAGCAGCGCAAACCGTTGATAAAGGCATCGGTAGACATGTCATCCAGCATTTCAATGTGGATGGCTCGAGAGCACATGCAGGTAAACAACAGACCATAGCGTTTAATCTCCTTGCGTCCGTTCTTTACAACGAAGGGTCCAAAGCAGTCCATTCCACAGTAAGTAAAGGGGGGAGATGGTTCGATCCGATCATGCGGTAGGTCTGCCATCCTTTGAGACTCGGTAGGACGTCTCAACTTTCTACATACTACGCAACGCCGTAAGAAGCTTGCCACTGCCTTGCTTCCTCCTACAATCCAGAAACCACACGATCTTAGCTGATTTAATGTTATACCTCGTCCCTGATGTTGCGTTTTCTGATGAACATGCGCGAGAATCAGCTGCGTTATATGACCGTCCTTCGGCAGAATTATCGGATGCTTGTATGAAGAAGAGCATTTAGACTTCCTCAAACGGCCTCCGACTCGAAGAAGATCATCCTGTAGAATCGGATCCAGCGGGTACAGATGATTTGTGTTTGGAACTTTCGAAAATACTTTGAGGGTGATGACGGAATCCTTGAACGCACGTTCTTGAGCAAGTTTGAGTATTGTTCTTTCAGCACGTTGTCTTTCTTCAACTGAAGGAGTATGAGTCCCTTTGACCCCGTTAGACAATCGCTGAAGCCTTGCCATAACCGATATGGCTGAAGACCAAGAGGAGAATCTATCAAGATAATCCAGAATGTCGGGGACACTTGTTGTTGTCGTTCCTGTACAGAAGGATGTAGCGGACCTTACTTCTGGATCTCCTAGCTGCAGTTCGGTATCAACGTTTTCCGACTCAATCTGTCGTTTCCATAGAAAGGGCGGACCGGTAAGCCAAGTTGAGTCAGAGATTTCAGATGCTGAAAGACCTCTAGACACATGATCAGCTGGATTACTTTCGGTGTTCACGTAGAACCACTGATGCGGCTCGGTCACATCTCTGATCATTTGGACACGGTTCGCGACAAACACGTGAAATCGGCGTGCCTCGTTGTTGATGTATCCCAACACTACACGCGAGTCTGTCCAAAAGTACTCTTTGTCTACTTTCAAGTCAAGCTCCTCCTTCAAAAAGGCGCTCGTCCTCACCGATAGCACAGCAGCAGTGAGTTCCAACCTCGGTATGGTGACCACCTTAACGGGTGTCACCTTTGCCTTCGACATAAGGAGCGTACAGTAGACTTCATCGTCCTTTACGACCCTGATGTAGGAACATTGTCCGTATCCAGAGCTACTAGCATCAGCGAAGTGATGTAACTCGATGATGGTGGGTTTTCCAAAGCCTGGGGGTTTGAGGCACCTAGGAATTTTCACTTGACTGAGATTTGGAATATCGTTAATCCACGCCTCCCATTTAGGCCGCGAGTAGTTCGGAAGGAGGTCATCCCAACCAACGCCATTTTGACACATTTCCTGCAAGATTTGTTTTCCCCGAAGAGTGAACGGAGACAGGAATCCAAGTGGGTCAAATACCGATGCCACAATCGACAACATATTCCGCCTTGTAGGTGCAGTGACCTTGAGGGCTATTTGAAATTGGAAGTTATCGTTTTCTATGCACCATTCGACTCCAAGTGCACGCTCAATGGGTAGTTGTTCTAGGGCCAGATCCAGGTCCTTCACGTCAACAGCTCTTTCGGAAGCTGGTATAGATTCGATCACACGTTTGTTGTTCGAGATGAACTTATGCAGCCTGAGTCCACCGTTGGCACATAACCTTTGTGCCTCGTTTACCAACTGTATGGCTTCTTCCTCAGTCTCTACACTTGTTAAGCCGTCATCCACGTAAAAGTCATGCTGAACAAAGGAGGACGCAAGAGGAAACTCAGACTCGTGTTTCTTTGCGAGGTACTTCAATCCATAGTTTGCACATCCAGGAGAAGAGGCGGCTCCAAATAAATGAACGCGCATTCGGTACTCCAGTGGTTCGTTCTCAATGTTACCATGCTCCCACCATAAGAACCGCAGAAAATCGCGATCCGCCTCATCCACAAGAAATTGATGAAACATTTTTTCAATGTCGCACATTATTGCTATGGGGGACTTCCTGAATCTACAGAGAACCCCTGCAAGTCCATTGGTGAGGTCAGGGCCTGTAAGTAGATGCTGGTTAAGCGATGAATCGGCGTACCTAGCAGAGCAGTCAAATACCACGCGAAGTTTGTCTAGTTTTTTCGGGTGGTACACCCCGTGGTGAGGAATGTACCAACTGTTTCCAACATTCTCGTTGGACTCCACTAGCTCGGCATCACCTCTATCTAGCACATCATCCATGAATTTCTTGTAGTGACCATAGTACCGTTGATCGTTCTTGAATTTAGTTTTTAAGTGTTTCAATCGGACCAGAGCTAGATGTCTGTTGTCGGGCAATACAGGGCGTTCCTTAAATGGAAGCGGCATTTCCAAATGTGTGTCCTCTCGTTGGTGAATGTTTTTATCCATCAGGTCAAGGAAGTGTATGTCTTCCTGAGAGACCTTCCTGCTGTCTCCCTTGTCGTTAGCAAAGTCTGATTCCAATGCTGTAATCAAATCCCTAGGGGAGCAGGGGGGCAATTCCTTCACGGACGTTCGACAGCTAAAACCTCTTACCACGGACGCGTTAGATACAGGCTTCGTGTAGCCCACAACACTCCACCCAAGCAGAGTCTGGACAGCATATGGTTCATTCTCCTGACCCATCAACATTTTCGTTGGAGCTAGTGCCTGTGGACAGTTATAGCCAATGAGTAAACCAATTTCACAGGATTGAAGGGGCGGTAAATCGTTAGTGATCGGCTGAAGATGTGGCCAGTCTTGAACTGTGTTCCTCTCCGATATATGTGATCGGTCTGCTGGAATAAAGCTCCTGGTGTATGCTTGATTGATGGAAACAGCGTTGCTGTTAGTCGAGTTGAATCCTCGTACCCGTAAACCAACCACTCTTGAGCTTTCTATAATTGTGTGTTGGCTGGTCATGGTTGATAAGCTGAGCTTTATCGGTTGAGCTCGTACGTGCAGTGCTGCAGCAGTATCGTCCAAAATAAAGGTAGTATCGCTCTGTGTGTCCAATAGCGCGTATGTCAAGATTTCATGAGAGGGACTGTCATCGGAGGAGACCCACACTGGCACGATCATGGACGTGCTTTGTCCGTTGTTCTGACTTACGCGTAAAGTGCTTGCTCGCTTCACCTCAACATCACCAGACGGGTTTGAACCTGAAAGGCTGTGTTTAGCAGGACGGTCCTCGTGAAGACATGTGGGATGTTTCAACTTACAAACGTTGCAAATGTGTTTTCGTTGGCAATCCTTATTCACATGGCCTTTACGAAGGCATCCATAGCACAGTTTCGTGTCGCGCACAAATGCTCGTTTACTGTCAATTGAGAGAGATGTGAACTTATCACACTTAACTATATGATGGCCGACTTTCTCGCAGAAAACGCATGGGTACGCTACTTTGTTCTCGGTTGAGGTTGCAGTCTGAGTCCTGGTGTGATCAGATGTGGAAGTGGCAAACACCTTCACCTTATTGCTGCCGACTTTGGGTTCTCGAGGCATTTTACGGTCGTTGTCGTTAATTGCGTATATTGATGATATAGGGTTACAGGCAACCTTTGCCTCTTTAGCGACAAATGCGACGAACTGGTTAAAGGACGGGTATTCATCTGACGATTCAAGTTTGTCGGTAACGATGCGATTCCACCGCACTGACGCCCAATCTGGAAGTTTGCTTAGCAATTTCTGGTTTTCGGTGCAGTCGTTAAGTACACTCAGATTTGGAATTTGTGTCATGGCATCCTTACAGCCTAGCAGAAAATCTGAGAAATCTCGGAGCGCATTTGGATCCTTACCAGGAATTCTAGGCCATTTATCCAAACGATCACGAAAGGCTTTCTGCTGAACGAATGGGTGCCCGTACCGTTCCTTAAGTACTTTCCTTGCGTTGTCAAAGGCCGCCTCACTACCACTGTATAAAAAACCTTCAAGGGCTTTACGCGCCGAACCACCTACATATTTCTTAAGGTAGAAGATTTTCTCTTGAGGAGGAATGCCCTTACGTTCGATCAACATTTCGAAGGAAGTCTTCCACTCCATATACTGAAGTGGGTCTCCGGTAAAAACGCTGGGTTCCGGAACGGGTAGTCTGTTTAAATTGACAGACTCTGCAAGCGCCTTAGCGAGAGCGTTATTGTTGTTGACGACTGGTTCGTTGCTTGTCTGATGATCAGCGTTCGTTTGGTGCGTTGTGTTAAATACCCGAGGCTGAAACAGCTGCGCAGTAGGCGACAACTTGGGCCCGGAATCCAAGGGTGCAGATGTGAAAGAAGCAGATGTGTTCGGATATGGGCGGGTGTTAGGCAAAGCCTGATAAGTATTGACCTTATCTTCCTGCTGCTCCTCTTTGACAGCTTGAGAATAGGCATGGAAACGAGCTTGGGCTATTTCCACCTCCCCATGCGCTTCTATACGTTTCTTTTCTCGTTGGTGGGCATCTATCATCTCCTTTGTTTCCCTTTCCAGCCGAGCCAGGTTAGCACGTTGGGTCTCTTCTCTTTCTAGGAGTTGAAATTTGGCCTGTTTTGCAGCCAAATCCGCAGCGGCATCAGCCATCTTTTCAGATATTCTCGAGTGTGTAGATGAAAATGAGGTCTCGGAAATGGAACTGAAAACCGATTCGGCGTAAGACGTTTTCTTCAAATTTTTCAGTTGATTCACTTGTTGCTCTGAATCGAAGGGTTCGAGTTCGCTAAGACGTTCGTTAATAATTTTCCTTAAGTCTGCGTTCACTGCTACACACGCGTCTACTTTCCGTATTACATCTGTAGGTATACCGAGCGGACACTTCTCACGCATCAGAGTAAAATGTTTTATGATATCAGTTTCTAAAAACTTAATCTGATCACCAATGTCGCCCAAGACATTCTCTTCCAAATTGAGTTTGAGATTGTTTCTGTAATCTCTGATACTTGTTTTCCATTTTTCGTACGAATTCCTAAATTTACGTTCCATTTTGTCAAAACAGTCTTGCCTATAGCTGGCCATGTTTTCGGTGTACTTTATTTCTCTGCCCGATCTGCTCACCGGGGCTGATTGACCTTGGGGCGAAACATATTCTGTTTGACTTTCGTCTACATTGTCGTTCACTGAAAGTGGATCGCCTTTCTCGCCTTCCTTGGTGTCCTCCATTAGTTAAATGAGGGAAAGTTCTTACTGTAACTGGCCTTGGTCTTATGAGGTGTTCAATAACAGAGGTCGTTCGTTAGTTGTCTTTTTTTTTATTATAAAACCCCGTAAGAACTGCAATACAAACAAATACAATTTGTAAGTAATACAGTAACACATACACATATACAACAAAGAATCCCAATAACTCACAAAGGATATTTCCTATATCATATACCAGTAACAGTGGACAATCGTTAGTAGAATCGTTGTAGGAATATTGCTTATGACTAGATTTACATACATATATATAAGAATACTAAATCATAATTCACAAATAATATCAATTAATAGATAATTGCATTAACTGCTGACTAGAAATACATTTAAATACCAAAATCTAGATTAGATTCTATCATAGGTGCAAATTACACAATAATATTTCAGTCAAACTAATTTGTGCACACCTCAATAGTGGACAACATTAAAACATGGGAAAGGGGAGATAACTCAAATAGAAAATCTGGAACGTATCCGATTGCAAAAACATAATCAGACCGGTAAATTAACCGACATACTAAATCACCATTTAAGTACATACACGGCCGATATTGAGTTACTTGGGTCTGCGTAACTATAATATTTCACGACATCACCTACATGTATGCAGGTTATCCATGGGAATCATATACAAAACCAGCCTACAGTGAGGGGGCTAGAAAGTTACGCAAATATGAAAATATGAAATGCATCAAATACACACTAATTCAAACAGTTGGGCGCAATAATATCAGTATTACATACATATAACATATCAAAGTACATATATTGTCCAGTTAATACCTTATGGCTCCGACCAAGTCCGTTATTTAAGTTTGTTTGTCGTTCACGTTTCGTTTTCGTTTTCCAGCCATCGCAGCATTCTTAACCGGAAACGGCATGGTTTTACAAACTGGGCATGCGCAAAGGCGCCACCAAACTCAAACTTTGCGGGAAATTCAAAGTAACTTTAAATGCAACATTTAAATAAAAAATTAAATGTAATAAAAAAATGCCAATACAACTCGTTTATCTAAATTCTACTTGAATTAATTATATATATATAATTAGAAACACTGACATTTACACTCCCACCAAAATCGCAATGATTTTCACAATCAAATGTAGTGTTTAACACCAGCGTCTATATGTCAGATTTCAGCATACAAATAAAATTGTCATAACTACACAGTGCTTCACAATGTTATTTTGCACAACAGAGGGTTTGCAACTATACCCTATCTCAACAGGGCACAGTTATTGTTCGACAAGCAGCACAAGCTTGTGTACACTACGTTCAAGGACGGATGTTGGCCCGGAACCCCTTTTTCCAATTGTCACTCTGACTCTTCTCACGAGTCCATCGTCGTCGGTATTTGCTTCCACGACTTTGGCAAGGGGCCACTGATTGCGGGGCAGGTCCATATCCTTCACAAGCACAATGTCTCCAGAACGAATGTTGCGGCGAGGTTCGTGCCATTTTTGTCTGAGAGAAATCTGTGCGACATACTCACTTCTCCAGCGTGCCCAGAACTGTTCGAGTAAATACTGAACGCGTCGCCAACGTTTCCGTAGAAAGAGATCCTCTTTCACGAAGTCACCCGGCGGTGGTAGTGGTACACTTGACTTGGCGGTCAAAATGTGATTTGGAGTAAGCGGCTCAAACGCGTTCGGGTCATCAATGTCATTAACAGAAAGCGGACGGCAATTCACAATCGACATCACTTCGTAAAGCATGGTTCTGAGCGACGAATCGTCCAATCTACCCGGACACAGTAGCAAGACAGAGTTAAGGACATTGCGGACTGTCCTGATTTGTCGTTCCCACACTCCGCCAGTGTGGCTTGCACTGGGTGCATTCATGACGAAGTCACATTGTCTTTCAGCTAGAAATGATGAGAGCTTATTCACATTTCTTTCCTTTTCGAATTCGTTGTTCGCTCCAACGAAATTTGTTCCCTGATCCGAGCGAATCTGTCTCACAGCTCCTCGAATAGCAATAAAGCAGCGCAAACCGTTGATAAAGGCATCGGTAGACATGTCATCCAGCATTTCAATGTGGATGGCTCGAGAGCACATGCAGGTAAACAACAGACCATAGCGTTTAATCTCCTTGCGTCCGTTCTTTACAACGAAGGGTCCAAAGCAGTCCATTCCACAGTAAGTAAAGGGGGGAGATGGTTCGATCCGATCATGCGGTAGGTCTGCCATCCTTTGAGACTCGGTAGGACGTCTCAACTTTCTACATACTACGCAACGCCGTAAGAAGCTTGCCACTGCCTTGCTTCCTCCTACAATCCAGAAACCACACGATCTTAGCTGATTTAATGTTATACCTCGTCCCTGATGTTGCGTTTTCTGATGAACATGCGCGAGAATCAGCTGCGTTATATGACCGTCCTTCGGCAGAATTATCGGATGCTTGTATGAAGAAGAGCATTTAGACTTCCTCAAACGGCCTCCGACTCGAAGAAGATCATCATGTAGAATCGGATCCAGCGGGTAGAGATGATTTGTGTTTGGAACTTTCGAACATACTCAGCAAATTCAGCAAATAACGTAAATGGTGGATATAGTAAGCCATGTTCTCTGTTATATCTCGGAGCACGGTCTGTCCATTTTCCTTGCATGAAGCCTGGGAGTTTGTTTACAATGGGGTCGACTCCAGCCGACGAGTCCAAGTAAGCTAGAGATGTAGTGTACCGCTCAGCAAGCTTTAAAGATTCCAGCTCTGTGAGAAGATCTGATAGTTCATATATCTTCACACAGCCCTTGTTGGCAAGTTTTGGAAGAGTATCAAGTCTTTGATGAAATGCTTGTACCATCAACTCTGGGGCTCTATACCGCGCATCAAGTCTGTCCCATATTTTTCGTACAGCCACTACCTCATTGGAACAGTTAGCAGCTCTCAAACTGTTGGCCTGCTGCGTCAAGTCACCTACATAATAAGTCTAATTCCTCAGTAGGGTTTACCTCTAGCTCTTTAGAGATGTTCATGAAACTTGACTTCCACACAAAAACCTCTCTGGCCTGTCATTGAACTGCGAGAGTCGAGATAAAATCAAGTCCTTTTTCATGATGTATGTGGTAAGTTCTGTCACTCCTGGTGATTGAGTTGATGTATGTGAAACTACAGGGGGTATATGGTATTCATGGGGCCATGTTTCTGGGTTTAACTGAGTCGCAATATCGAGGTCACTTGCACTTGGAACAGTGGACAAGTTTTTGTGTACGTGTTAGGTTCTTTTAAAGTTAAATGTATTGGCAATATCCTAAGGTTGCTGATCAGGTGTCACTGGCGGTAAATCTGCTACATACTGTTCTTCAGACGTGTCGTCAAACAAAAACGTGTCCTTTATTACCCCGAGTTCAGCCTCTGCCTCCTTTAAATACCTCTTTGTTTCAAGCAATTTTAAACGTACCTTAGTGTCTTCACTTTCTTTCTGCTGTTCAGCTTGCTGTCTAAGAATAGCTGCTTCTTCCTCAGCAAACTGCCATCTTACCCTTGCAGCTTCCTTTTTAACCCTCTTGTTCATCAAAACTGAAGTTGCTGTGGAACGTGATGTTCTACTTGTGCTTTTCTGCGAGTTTTCGGATGCGGGGGCCTTCCACTCCTAGTTTCCTTCTTTCCATATCGACAGACGTTCTACTGTAATGTCCAACACCTTTGTTTTTCTATAGTATACTAAACTATAGTAAACTTTACGCCTTCCCCAAGGGAGAAAGGATTGTTCTAAAAATTACAAGGTAAATAGAGCCCCTGGTGATCGTTCCATCCATGCAGAGAAATTGACTGTAGTACCTCCGAGTCTGGAAAAGAAGACTTTTGAAATATTGGTTAATTTTCCCTTTGGGGTCCCGCTCTGGCCCCTGGGGTTTGGGTAGGAATGCCAATTTTACAATTTGAAAACCATCTTCTTCCAAGGATGATTCTCATTCTCAAATAATTTCAGAAAAATGTCAAAATATACCCAAAAGTGTTGTCGAACACCTTTGTTTTTCATCAATTTTTTTTCTCAAATTACAAACTTCCCTGGAGAATGTAGAAAGCTGAAATACAAATACAATCAAGTATTTAGAAATATTGAAAATACGCATTATCATTCCGAACATTCCATGAATAAAAGCTATCAAGGTTCCGAAACATCCTACAGATAATTACATAATAAATGTGTTCTGAATGTATTTTATGAATGATGTAAGTTTACATACAATGCTTTATGAACATACACCACCAATACCACATCACATCGGTAAGTTCCGTACTCTATCATAACGTACACAACGAAATATTTCTACACACAAATCCTGACATTACGATAGTACATCCTATTATAGGTCATAGCCAAATGGATGAAATCATATCTACATAACACTATAAATTCATAATATCATGGAGAGGGGAATAAACTTACTCTGTGGGGGCCTTAATTTTCCTATAAAGTTCCTAAATTTTGTCCCAGTTTGCAGTAGAGGCGCCAGCTTCTTTTTCAACTAAAAGAGCATGCTGGGAATTCGAAAGTGAAAGTAAACCTACCTAATTGAAACGTGTGATAATGGAGGTAACTCCTAAACTTATCGTAAAACTTCTAGAAAATTGATGCGTTTACTTAACACACTGAAACTGAAACACGACAAGTGTTATTTCTCTGTATTTTACAGTCTGCTTCCATAAATGCATATTCACTTCTCTAAGATCTAATATTAGCCGTTTTTTCCCATTACTTTGAACAGATACAGTTAAAGGGTTTGTTACTAAAGGTGGCTTAGCACACTTCTCAATTAACTTCCTATTCTCTAAATCTAAAATGGTCTTCTCCACAAATTCACTTTTTTTCAACGCAGAAACATTGTTTGGCATGTCCTTTTTAGAAGGTTACGAAAACAACGGTAATTTGTATCCATTATCAATAATATCCAACACAATATATGTAAGTTATCAATATTTATGACAATTTCATAATGCAGCGTCTAAAAATTAAAAAAAGGTCTATCATCGATATCTATAATTTGTTCACATCTATTCTGACAATTCTTTTAAAAATGACCTTGACTTATATTCAAGGTTACAGGGGTCAAATATGTTTCAAACCTTTAAACAACTTCTTCTGAATAACCAAGAGGCCTAGGGTTATGATATTTGGCAAGTAACATGCTGAGATAACGGGCTACCAAGTTTGTTCAAATGAATGACCTTGCTGTATATCCAAGGTCACAGAGTTCAAATATGTTTGAAACCTTTAAACGACTTCTTCTGAATAATCAAGAGCCCTAGTATAATGACATTTGGTCAGTAATTTGCTGGGATGAAGCGCTACCCAGTTTGTTCAAATGAATGACCTTTACTTATATTCAAGGACACAGGGGTCAAATATGTTTAAAACCTTTATACAACTTCTGAATACCCAGGAGGCCTAGTGTTATGATATTTGGCAAGTTCCATGCTGGGATGAAGGGCTACCAAGTTTGTTACAATGAAGGACCTTGACAAATATTCAAGGTCACAATGGCGAAAT
>JAUMHH010183122.1:0-14820 GCA_032359455.1 Chlamys rubida | reverse complement strand
TACTCATTTACAGCTGAGTAGACTGGAACAAGCAGAGTAAAGTATCTTGCTCAAAGATACAACACAGTGCCATGACGAGAGTCAAACTCGCAACCCTTCGGTCACGAGCCCGGCGTCCTACCACTAGACTACTGTGCCTCCTATTCAGTTATATATTTATAACCCTTAAATATCTTAAAGTAAAATATCCTTTTTAGCATTGATGCTCTAAGTGATTAATGACACTGAACATTTTCTGTTACAGGTACTTTGTGCCTTTTGTGTGGTTAGAAAAACGATGTTAACAGTAAATAAATGTGATGATGACAGGGATGTTTACTTTGTAAGGCAGTGGTGGATAACTTCCAAACAGGAAGGCCACTCTTCACCTTGTTGGTGAAAATCGGAAATGATTTTTTTGACAATGGCTTGATGGATAATATAAGTGTATCGTTATAGGGGGTTATAGCTGGTCCGTGGCAGACAGTTTTGAAGATTTATGTTCAAAGTTGTTATATTTTCCCGAAAAAGGGAAACCTTCAGTGCCAATAAGATATTTTTCCAATTTTTTTTCATTGAAAAAACATTTCTACTGTTAATTGTGATGATAGGCATATCAGCAGAAGTGGACAAGGTAAGATTTAAAACTTTGTTTTTCTTGTTATTTATTTAAGGCTAACGACCATTTAAAGGTATTGCAATTTATTGCAAATCATAAGTATTGAGGAAACCGAACCTGTACCTTGAAATTTTGAAGTATGAAAAATGAAAACAAAATTGATTTAGAACAAAAAAATGACAAGATATAAACAGAGACCTAAAATATTATATAAATTTGTGATATCTTATGCTAAACAATGATCAACCACTTAATTAGAAATCAAATATGTAGCTCTTCATGATAAAAACTTGATAATTCAATAAACGGGAATGTATTTACTATTATTGCTCAAACACACTGAAAAACCAGATGTGAAAGATTCTAGCAATTAAAAGACATCGGATTCCTCCAGATTGAACGAAGATCTCTCTAATTATTTATTTTGGACTTGTTCTGAGCTTCTTTTAAAGTAATGATATTTTAATAATGTTATGTACTTGAAATATATTATGAATGTAAAAAAAATGTCATATTACTAATAATATTTAGCACAAAATCAGTGATACACTTTGCAAGGGAAGGGAGGTAACTCCTTCAAATCCCATTACCATCAATTTCCCAAAGATGATGTGGCATTCATTGATTTTTGACACTTTTAACAAATGTTTTATAGTTTGCTGAATAAGAATATTTATAAACAAAAAAAGGGACACAAAACAGTAATTTTGTTTGATAATTTGATTGGCAGATTAATATATTGTAAGTGCATCTACCGGCATATTTAAGACAAGAAATAAATTAAAAAAAAATAAAAAAATTAGCACCATGCATTCTTATGAAGATAGATGCATTATGTACAGTAAAGGTTTGGTCAACAAAAAACTATCGGGTAAATGTTTGGTGGAGGCGAGTTTTACTTGTATGTTTGGGAGTCTGTCATCGGGTGTGTCAATATTTCCTGTTTGGTATCTTGACAAGTATTGATTAATTTTCACCACTGTGGGTCAGTGAGTACAAAGGGTGGAGATGAGTGTGATTGGCAAATATCTAATAACATGGTGGGAATTCTCTCTATTCTGATTGGTTGCCACTGTTCTTGACATCCAATTAAGTTGTTGTGTTTTAATAAATTAATTTATAGCAAGGAAGAGGAATTAACATTTATATTTTAATGAGCATTCTTAAAACAACAAGATTTACGATAATAAGTCCTTCAATTATTTCTATAATACCTAGTAAGTCTTTTAAGTGCAACATATATATATATATATTTTTTATATGATCTTTAATATGATCCCCTGTACTGCAGATATTAAACCTCTGGATATTACTAGTTCAATTTTACCCTTACCTACGTTATTACGGGCCGGTGCGTCATTCCCTTCTGAAATTGACCAAGCCTGTTTTTTAAGCTGTCGTTTTTCAATAAACAAACTAGATGAAAAGAAAATATTGAATGGTGTTCTTGTTGTGGTAGGACCAGGGACAGAGGTCACACATGGCTAGTACGCAATCAATACCCCGACTTTTTTGTTATGGAAGCTTACTATCAAAATGTTGCGAAGATTATTTATAAGTGTATTCAGCGACATGATAAAAAATCTCATTTACGCTTTGAACAACATCAAATCACTATCGTAAATATTTTTTCAACAGGGACAAAAAGCCATTCAACTATCCAGATGTTGCTTTTCTTTCATTTCCTCTTACTGTAAGGATTTTATTTTATTGGTTAAAGGAAAAAAGTGAGATTGATTATACACAATCATTGGTTTCTGTGAAAGGATTTTATTACACTCCACCGAAAAAGTGGATAATAAAAAAACAGGATAAAATGTTTGTGTAGGCAGGTATCAACTTGAAATTCTATACACCTGAGTTTGTGATCTGGACAGGTAGCGGTCAGTTGGAAATGACCACAAAATCCATACGGCCAGGTATTGGCGGTCTTAGCACGGACAGTAAAAAAGTATATAGTTTTGCCGATATAGTAGAGTAGGGATTGGAACACAGATGCTGACTCAAACGGTAAAAGGACAACTACCGTTGTTTTGTTGTATATTCTTGATACTTACTGACATTTGAGGATGGAATCTGGAGATATACAGGTACAGTGTAAGCTTCTACAGGTAGATCTGTAAAAGATGGAAGAGTTCGGGGAGTAAAGTTACCAGGTAGTTCTGTATAATATCGCAGTATGTAGGAATTCAGGTTAAGTTATCGGGCAATTTCTCATCTTTTCATCAATGAATGAAAGATGATTCTATAAAATTTGTCGATTAATGTTACATGTTTGACTAAATTTTACCAATTCTGCATCATTATTCATTTTTATTTGACAATATCTTGGATTATTGGAAAAATTAATACATCTCATCCGTTTCTCTATCTCAAATCTGGGAGGTTTCTCCTGATCTCCTTCCTTTAGTGTTAACAGAAGGCTATCTCAGATCTGGGAGGTTTCTCCTCTCCTTCCTTTAGTGTTAACAAAAGGCTATCTCAGATCTGGGAGGTTTCTCCTCTCCTTCCTTTAGTGTTAACAGAAGGCTATCTCAGATCTGGGAGGTTTCTCTACTGTTGTTTAAAGTGTGATATATTTTTATGTGTAATTGAAATATCTGAAATATATACATGTATTCTAATTTGTTAGTGTACATCTGATCTATCTGACCGGATGTTTCCCCTGGTACTTGTGGTTTCTGAACGTCATCAATAGTATTAACAGTTTCCTTTTCATCCCTGTTAAAATAATTCAACCTTCCTTGGAGATAAACAATAGTTACACTTAAAACCCCCCTTCATGTACTACAAGTGTGTTATAGTAATGCTATTCATTATATAGAAGGCTATACAAATGCTGTGTAGATGTTGTATTTTTATAAACTTTATTATAAAAATTATCATAGCCCAAACACAATTTATTACAAACTTGTTGAACACACATTGATTTTACACTCTTTTCTAATTGATTTTCATTGTTATTTCTTTTTTCTGGAATACTATTAGTCCAGTACAAACGAAACTCAACATGAGTAATAATAAACATTTATAGATTGCATGTTGATGCAGTCATGATCAAATGGTTTTTTTTTTTACAAGATTCAAGATGGCCATCAAGACTTAGAAAATTATACCTTACCTTAAAACTCAATTTTAAAATTAAACTTATAACTCAATTTTAAAATTATACGAAAAACTCAATTTCAAAGTGACTAATTTCTTACTTTGTGAAGTGATACATGAGGGGTACACTTTAACTCATTCATCCCTGAAGACACATTTGAACTCTTCCAATTCAAAGGTTGGAATAGTTCATTATGAAATTTCAGAAGTTAATAAGTTAAGGTTTTGGACTGCAGACTGATATGCAGCCTTTTGGACTGCAGACTGATAAGTAGCCTCTAATTGGTGGAAATGATTATAGTTAACAACTTCTATTGAGCTGATCAAGTACCAGACAACAGGGAAATAATAGAGGTTTTATACAAAACAGTTTAATTGAGAATTTGCAAATTTTCAGACTGTAATAATTCTATTTGTTCATTATGTAAGATATTTTACATTCAATCAGTTTTTAATTATCACTCATATTTAATTAAAATAAAATAAGACATCTGATTCAATTATGATTAAAATTCAATTTGAAATAAAGAATTTAATTTGAAATAAAGAATAAAAATTCAATTTGAAATAAAGAATAAAAATTCAATTTAAATTCAATTTGAAATGAATAAAAATTCAATTTGAAATAAAGAATTCAATTTGAAATAAAGAATAAAGAATTCAATTTGAAATAAAGAATTCAATTTGAAATAAAGAATAAAAATTCAATTTGAAATAAAGAAAAAAACCTGTGTGTGAATAGATCAGTGTTTAAATGCTTGATGTCATAAATTGATAAAACATTTGTAACACAGTTTCTGTGTGGGGTCAGCTAAAAAACCTAGGATAAGCTAGATAAGGGACTGGCCTGGTAGGTGGAGGACAGTTTACTGGGGTCAGAGGTTGAAGTACTAAACCACTGTGTGTACACTGTTTATGTGACTTAACAGGGAGGGAAGGGAACACCACTGGACGTACAGTAATGGAACAAATGGATTTCCTAATTTGTAAGAAAAAAATTCCTTTATTTGACCAATTAATTCACATGAACAACTTAGATTTGTGTTGTTCGGTAGAGACTATAAATAGTTAAAGTGTTGTGAATTTGCTTAAAGGGAAATTCTGAATTTGTTTTTGACCTGAATTTAAGACTATGTTAAGATAAAGAAATCCTATGATCTTTGATGTAAATGTCTTGAAAAAGCATGAAATGTTCCCAATGGTAAAAGTAACGATTATGTATTTTCAAAGGAACTGCAACAGTGGTTATGATGGCAGGGCCCCACAGACGATCAAACAGGATACACCTATACTAATGTGTGTTTCCTTTCTTTGTTAATACACTATATCTTCTATTTTATCTATTTTACATATGAAATGGAGTCTACTGTTTACTTATTGTTTTAACAAAGAAAGAAAGTTTGTTAAAAAAATAGTGAAATAGAAAAACTCGGTATAAAATGCAAAAGAATATTTTCTACTTCATAAGAATTGAAATGTTAAGCGACTATATTTATTTATTCGTGACATGATTACTCTATTGATTATTAGAATTTGATTTTTCAGTGTAAATTTGTTAAATTTTCATTCTAATATAAAATATAATGTTAAAATATTATCTATATTATTAGCGAACAAAATATACTTCTATATCCAAGTGCTGAGATTCTGAATTATTACTGGAAGATAAAACTGAATGTTTTCTTGTATTTTCATTTCTCTCTCTAGTTTTTGAAACTGAAAAATCTTCTGCATGCATCTTCTAAGATTCAAGATTCAAATAATATTATTGAATCTTAAAGAAGTTTTTTTGGAAAAGTATTTGAAATTAGAATTAATACAAAATGTCCTAGAATATCTGTACATATACATACAGACTGTACAATTGATTTATATTTGTTTTCATGCCCAATACTTGAATGTCACTTGTTTAAAAAATTGTTTAAATAGTTCAATGAAAAAATGTGAACAAGCCAATATGGAACAAACAGGAAACATTCATGTCAGGGATTGGAGAAGGGATGGGGGCAGGAATGAAAATAGGGGGTGGGGCAGGGGAATAGGGGCAGGGATAGGAGGGGGTGGGGCATGAATAGGGGCAGGGATAGAAGGGGACAATGGTCAGCTAAATAGATTCATAGAGTTTGGCAATTATTTATACCTTGAAAATAAAATCAGTTGCCATCAATGCTAAATGAACTTGAGGCATGATGCTTTTTGAGAGTAACTTAAATGGTCAGATTTGTTTAAGTTGATTTTTGGTGTGAGTAAAAAAACAGTTTGTAATTAGTCATTTAAAATGTGGTTTTAGTCTTTTGTTAATTTTGTTTTAATTTGAAAAGTGCTAATCATGACAATTATGTTTTACATTAATTTATTTTGTCATTTTAGTTTATTTGATATTTATTAAATGACATATACCTTGCCTTGATTGCTCCAGCTTTCTAGCTGTTCCCTGGATTGCTCCAGTCTATTAAGATGTACAAATGACTGTCAGCTTTCTGGGAAGTAAAACTTTGATAGACTGGCGTCCCTAATTTACAGGTGTCATACACCCTACCCTGATGGGCCCTGTGTAAAGCTGTACAAATGGATACAGTACTACAGGGAAGTCACTACTCAAAGACGACTGTCTTTTTGGACTCCTGTATTCATTCACTGTATAGCTTTGATTTAAAACTTGTCTGTAGTTGACTA
Source organism: Chlamys rubida (assembly GCA_032359455.1). Taxonomy (NCBI): domain Eukaryota; kingdom Metazoa; phylum Mollusca; class Bivalvia; order Pectinida; family Pectinidae; genus Chlamys; species Chlamys rubida. The sequence continues at coordinate 8,441 of JAUMHH010183122.1, read as the reverse complement.
ACCTGTTGATCTGTACCTGCAGGGAGGATGCTGTGTCCCCACAGATAGCTGATGGGGTAGATAAGGTGATGTCGGAGGACCACACCCTCATAGAAAACCAAGAGGATTGGAAAAAAACCTACGGCGAAAACATCAACGACGATGATCATTTAAACAACTCCAGTTACCATGGTGATAGTCATGAAAAAAGCCACCATCTTGACAATTCCAGTTTCCTTAGAGACACTGATGACCTTGGGGACAGCTCCAGCCCTATAGTTTCTCCGTATGATGATGGTCTCAACGTAAACAATTCCTCGTACATCTCCGATGGAAGCAGTTTCGACACAGATAGCATCAATCTCGTTCCAAATAAGGAGGGCGTTTTTTTCTGTCATCTCTGCAGCTTTTCAGGTAAGTCTTTTATTATTTCCCCCCAAACCAAGATTATCTAATTATTATTCCTATCTATTTATTTATTCAAAGAATGTTATCTTGCATTTGAAAATACTGAAACATGAAAAATCTCCGCCAATTTATGCCTTAAAACAAATCATTTACCTAAAAAAAAAGACATTTTATAGAAATTGAATATTTCATGTTTTAAGTTATCAAACTAATTTCTGATTAATTCATATCAAACATTTGTCACCATACTTTTGTTACTATTTTAATATTTTCCTCAATTTATGTACAAAAACATTTTGTTCTGTGTGTGGGATTATCATTGATCGTGTTTGAATGTTCTGATCTGGCACACAAGTAGGTAACAATACAAAACAAATACACCTTTCACGAGCAAATGAAACAATAAATATTGACAACTTATCATTCATTGTTTAAAAATACGATTGTGATTGTTAATCAGGTCAGTCCTGTGCCTAATATCATGTGATCCTTATCAGGGGAGATAACTTCAGTGGAAGTTGGTGACCTCACTTCCACATAATCACTTGAACTTTTTACTCTTCTTATCACCAAAACATGATAAAATAAATGTTCTACGCAAATAAATAAAGGTTGTGACCTTATCGTGACAAAAATGTCAAAAACACGAGACTCCATTCCGTAGCCTTACCTAGGTAAAGACACTCCTGCCTTTTTGAACCTGTCTAAATCTCGAGCACAAAACTTTACCTGTATTTGTTTAAGAAACATTCTTATCTAAAATACACTGTGCTGATAAATTATGATCTTTTTATCACTACAATGACCTAGTTTTCACCACAAAATGTACCTGTGCGATAGACTTATCCTTGATTTAATCCAAATTGAACATGAGGCAGTTTGCTTTAATTTTGTTTTGTTGGGCCTCGAGTGGTTCGGGGAAAGGAGGGGTCCGTTGTATAAGGGGATGTAAACATCACTTGACTGTACGGCGAAATAAATTGACTCTTTTTATTGCTGTTATTTTCTCATAAATAACATCTTATTAATTTTGACGAACTTAAGCCAGGAAAGTGAGCTCTACTTTGGAGAAATCTATTTCAACAATTTAAAACGGACTCCGTATTTGACAGGTACAGATTATTTTATCAAACAGGTTACAGTGTAAGGTCTTTGTGAATGGAATTTCCTTTCCTCCTTTCGAATTCCTAGATACACGTCTATGTACAGAATCATTGCAGTAAATATATACATTTTTTGACATGGAGGATTACTGAAAAACTTGGTGTCATAAATACAGACTTAGGACGTCACTCTGTATAATTACACATAAAAGTAGGCCTTACAAATGCAGTCTTATTTGACAGACATCAAACCCTAACATAGACTTTACAAACCTGTGTTGTTTTACAGACTTAAGGAAGCTCGTACCACTGTCAAAAACTATGTATAGAAATCTGTTTTTTTTCTGGTATGGCTATAGCTTTAAAAAACAATTCTGAAATGGAAACCATACCTTGCTCGTCTTTTATGAAATAATAATAACGATGAAATAAAACCAACAAAAATCAACAACAGTGTGTTCGGAGTGTGAAAACAACGGGACTAGACCAGATTTCACTACTGCTCTATCCAACTGGGACACCGGGTCAACAGAATTGTCATGGCCCAGTCCTGTGCCAATTATATATTAAAAACAACATTAAGGGGGAGTAACTGTATTCCCAAACATCTACAGTGGAACTCTCTAGTGTTTTTGCCTGCAGTGGGACAGGGACCCCTAACACATCGCACCGTGATGTAGAAATTGGTCATACAAACCAAGTGTTATTAACAGATTTTAGAACTCACCTTCATACACATGTCTAATTACAGGCAGAAATCAAGGCGAGTTTGAACAGCATATGACCTGCCATTTTGAGCACACGTGCCCACACTGTGACTACAAGTCCCGAACAGAAGGACGATTGAAGCGTCACATCAAAGATTTCCATACAGAGGACCCACCAGAAGGATTCGGTGCCAAAAGAAACATGGGGCGCCCAAAAGTGTTCAGGTGCAAGCAATGCGACTTCTCAGCAATAGAGAAGGTAAGACAATCAATCAGGTTTCTCTAATGAAACATCACTTGATTTAGTTACATAATTCCTGAAGGAAGTTTACCTGAAGTTAGTTAACCTGAAGGAAGTTTACCTGAAGTTAGTTTACCTGTTTACCTGAAGTTAGTTAACCTGAAGATAGTTTACCTGAAGATAGTTTACCTGAAGTTAGTTAACCTGAAGATAGTTTACCTGAAGTTAATTGAACTGAAGATAGTTTTTCTGAAGTTAGTCTACCTGAAGATAGTTTAATTTAAATCATATTTTAATTTCTTCAAAAAGGTATTTAACAACAGGGCATATGGTCTTAAATTAGGACTTCTTCCTTTAGTTGATTCTTCATATGGTGCTACACTTAGTAATAAGTGCTGTTAACGCAAGTCATTATTTTTCCGTAAAAAAGAAGTATTGTGTAGTTAGAAAGTTAGAAGTAGTTCTGTTAAACTTTCTTGCTAAAAATGATTAATGCTGCTGCAGAGTCATTCAGTATCAGTAATTCCGTCTTTGCGTATTGCAGAGTTATCTTCTCTTGTGAGCAGGTATTGACTGTTACGTCATTAGTTTGTGTGAGAAAATTAAGTCGTTTTCTCAAAAATTGATGACGTTACTCTCACAAACAAATGACGTAACAATCAATACCTGCTCACAAGTGCAGATAACTCTGCAATACGAAAAGAGGGAATACAACAAGATAGAATTGATTCCAAACTAAGTAATGCTTACATTTCTTTGTAGGAAGAGTTTTGGTCTCATGCCCGGAGCCACATCAAGGAGGACAAGATCCTGCAGTGTCCTCGCTGTCCTTTCGTCACGGAGTACAAGCACCACCTAGAGTATCACCTTCGTAATCACTTCGGGTCGAAGCCTTTCAAATGTAACAAGTGTAACTACTCGTGTGTCAACAAGTCCATGCTGAACAGCCACATGAAATCCCACACCAACGTGTACCAGTATAGATGTGCCGATTGTACCTACGCCACTAAGTATTGCCACAGTCTCAAACTTCACCTTCGTAAATACAACCACAAACCAGCCACTGTGTTGAACTCGGACGGTAGTCTGCCGCAGGGCATCGACGCAGAGGCTTCCGGCCTCTCGCTGATGCAGAAGAGAGGTCCCCCACGTGGACCAAGGGGTCCAAGGAAGGACAAGTTTGACCCCTTTGTCAGTCAGTTTCTTCACATGCCCCATGTTGGAATGCCTGGTATGCCAGCAGGTATGAACAGTGGGTTGATGTCGCCGTATTGGCCAGTACTAAACCAGTTTCCACCCAATGGCCTTCACGCTCCACCTCCACTGGTACCAGTATCCATGAACTCTCCACTCGGAACTCTACCTCAAGAATTTGCGCAACGTAATATCGCACTGCCATCAACCCCTGGTATGGGCAATAGCCCTGGAGGCCACAAGCTGTCACCCAACTCTCTTTTCAAATGTAAATTCTGCAGTTTTGCCTCGGATGTCAAAAATGATTTGCTACGTCATGTCATGAAAGTACACGCATCAGAAAATCGAGATCTCTTCTCGATTATTGGTATTTCTCCTGAGGCATTTCTTGAAGATCGCTATAAACATAAGTTTGAAAGTCCAGGCAGCAAGTTTCATGCTGATGAAGGGAAATTTGCGCCGCTCAACATTAAGAGGGAGCCCCCTTCACCTGAAAGTGTTAAGTCCAGCACTCCCTCCTGGCCCGAGGAGTACCCTGTTGGGACCTCACCAGCTAAGGCCAGGTATTTGCACAGTCCAAATGGAGGCTTTGCAGGGTTGTCGAAGATGTCGTATGATGCGTACAAAAATGGGATGAAGAGTCCACTCAAAGTCTCCGACCCTCCTGCCGGGGAGGACATCATCAAGCAAATGATGCACAAATTCGGATCAGGAATGCCAGCAACCAGTCCACGCGTCAATCGTGAATCGTCTCCTCTAGATCTCACCAAACGAAGGTCCCCATCAATGAGTCCCACCTTGGCTGAAGGGTACAACCAATATCCCGTCGACAGGAGCAGGTTCCTGGACAGACATGACATGCCAACTGGTGCAGAAATGTATGAGCATGAACTGCCAAGAAGGAGACCAATTGATGAGCTCCCACAAGAAGATTCGCAGGAACTTCCCAGGAAGAGACCAACTGAAGAGCTCCTCCGCGCAGAATCACAGGAAATGTATGAAAGCGAACCACCAAAGAAAAGGTCAAGGAAGGGGAAAGCCTTTAAACTGGACACGCTTTGTATGAAGCTGCAAGAGAAGGCTGGAGACAGCGATGTTGAGGATGCCTACAGTGGATCGGACGGCTACGTCGACAATGAGGCCCATGGGACGCGACAGGAATGTGACTCGGAGGCTTATGGTGCGGAAACCATCAGCAATGAGGATCAGACTGAGGGCAGGCCTGAGGACAAAGAGGTTAAAAACAATGCTGAAGATTTTGAAGACGTGCATAAAAACCTTGCCATCCTGAATAATGGAAAGTGCAATGAATTTGCAGGAGAGAATAAGGAAGAGATGGAAAGAAAAGAATCCGTGAAGGAGGGAGAAGCAAAGGATACACATGATGAAAATGGAAGAAGTAGAGAACAGATGAATTTGAATATCAAGAAAGCGCTGGAAATGGCTCAGACAAAACTGAGGGAAACGGGAAGACGAAGAGAAATGGAGATGTCAATGAATGCCTGGCACGAGTCGAATAAAGCTTACCACTTTCAACGCGGCATGAACGGTCACAGTCTCCCGTCCACTCCAGACCTAGACGCGCTACACAGCCGATTTCCTATGGACAATGCCCGTGGTTCTTTCATCACCAGCACTCCCAAGTCAAAAAGTACTGGTGTGATGGGACACGAGGTGGACAAATACGAGTGTGCGTATTGTGAGATAGCTTTCCGTAACTGTGTAATGTATACCATGCACATGGGTTACCATGGCTACCGCAATCCCTTCAAGTGCAACATGTGTGGTTTGACCTGCAGTGACAAAGTGGACTTTTTCCTCCACATTGCTCGTGAGGCCCACAACTGATCACTCTATATTGTAAAATGTTGTAGAACTTAGAAAACAGCATCTTACGAGACGACAGCACACGTGTTGCTATGAACTGTTAATGCTTTTAGTCACTTTTTCCTCCATACAATTTTAGTGCTGCCATTGATACGGCCAGGTTCTGTCTGGCTGACGTTCTGCGGGAACACATTAGAGAACCTTGGTGTGACATTCAGTGCACAAAATGAGTTTTTGGATCCGCAGGAATAGTCCGGCCGATCCTTGTTGTCGTGTACTCCTTGTGCTGTATTTTGGTGGAGAGATTGTGTCCCACAAAAGACAAATGAGGGATTCAGATGTTGTCATGACATTTCTCCTCCAAAGACATGTTGCAGCCGTTTATTGTGTGCATGAGAGACAGTGATACAGAGGGGATACATAGAGGTGCATGGTAGGGAAAAGTGGCCATTGTTTAATTGTACATTGTTGTTGAATTATTTATTTCTTTATTTTTATTATATTTGCTACCCACAGACATTGTTTTGTCCCAGTCTGTCGTGGAGGTAATTTGCAATACATGCCTTTCACATGCGTATAAAACGGGTGTCTATTCACATATTCATTCTGTACATATACATCAAACTTCTATGAAGTAATTCCTCCATTCCATTGGGCATTACTTTAGCAGTCCCTCTACCAAAGGGGCCACAAAGTATAGAAAGATATTAAAAAATAATTCATGTCCAAATACTGTAAAATGTCATTCAGATTTGATTCATTCTGGAACAATTGGAGAAAACAGGTTCCATTGTATGTGAAGGGAGATAACTCATCAATAACTCATAGTTTATTTATTTAGCTGAATCCTGCAATATTTAGTGTAGTACAACCTTATTGTATCCTTCTACAGCATACAGAGTTGTCACCCTTCCCATCCTTCATTGGCCATTTTGTTGAAGGCAGCTAGTCAAATATCTGATCATCTTTATTAGATATTATTTTGTTACGCACGATATTTCTGATGGGGCCATGGAAAATACGGGTTATTTGATTGGATGTCTCACCATGCTACGGGTCATTTTATTGGACAGATGTTTCATTTGAACATCGCCTCCTCAGGCTGCAGTTTTCCAATCTTTTTTTTTATTATTCTACAATAAAATGCCTGTGTAATACTATGGTGTCATAATGGTGATACGCGAGTATGTATCCTGAATATATTTGTAAATATGAATGGTAAAGTCATCCAACATATTATTATGACTGATCAAGTTGAATCATAACAATATATTTTCCCCATCATATTTAGTCATCATCTTTTCTTTCCTACAGTAATTTCAATAAAACAACAAGGTTCTCATACACCTGTTGTTTCACTAACACTTCCACAGGAGTTTGGTACTGTAGCATGCACTTAGTGTACTTATTTCACCCTTTCACCCCTATGTAACGTTAGTAGACTCTACCATGCATTGATCTGGATGAGTCCATTATGGTCTACAGTGGTGAAAGGGTTAAGAGGCAACTTATTTTAGTAATTTTTGTGATGATAAAGAAATAAAATATTTAAAAAAAAGTATATATATTATTTAAAATTACGATAACAGCTAAATATTATAAAACCCCTGTATTCTGGTTTGTTAGAAATAGCTGTCAAACTACCACATGGCTTGACACGTGAACCTGAAAATTTTCAACAATTCATGGAAATATAAGTACACTGATATACGAATACTGACAGTAAATCTCCTTTTGTTGTATTTTCTCTCTCATCCATTTAATACTACATGTATAACCTTTCATCATTCATATAATCTGAAATTCAGTCCCTGTAAATGTAGTGTTACCAATGAACCCGATAGCTGCATGTATATATAATAATTATAGAACTGACTCACAGCGGAACCTTGTTTAGCAGAATCATTCTGGAAATAATTTAGTTGATTGAAAGTTTTACTGATTAAGCTTTGAATAGCTGGGCCATAGGTCATATCTTTGATGCAAACTTAACGAACTTGTTTAAAAAAAAAAATCATTTTTACATTTTTCTTATATTCATGATATTAACATATTACTGTTACTATTTCTAGAACTGAATAGTTTTTGCAAACTTTTCCAAAAAAAAATCTTCAAAATTTTAAAAGTTTTAAGCTGAAAAAAAGTTTAAATGCTAAATGTAGATAGAAAATGGTTGATAAGTATCCCTATACCACTGCCGAAAACTAGCTGTTCATTAAAAAAATAAATACAGTTTATTTTTAAACAAGGTTCTGCTGTAATTATAAAACTTATCACATTTAAAATTCGTTTTAATTCATTAAGTAGAAAAATTAAAGTAAAGTGTCTATTTTCTCTGTATATGTTGGTATAGATACCCATGTACTGTCAATGAAGTAGTTCTGTGTTTTAGCAAGTAGTATCACTATAGTTTTAGCGTTAAATGCAATAACTTTTTTATTTGCTTTTGTTTTATAATATCCCGGTAATTTAGTTTAATGAAATGTTTAAATCAACTAGTCAAGCTGCGCTGGCTGTATCTTAATTAATATATATTTTGTTGATTTGTGTAATACATGTATTTTATAGTACAATTGTAATATATAATCCAAATCAGGATCCTTTTGACCAAGTATGTTGCTGGATCGGCAGTATTGATTTCATTGTTTCATTGATTCCAGCTCACCTCCTAAAACTTCCGTAATTAGTGTTACTGATGAGAAAAATAAGCAAACGTACCTCAATATACCTCGGTTCTGATACGTACCTCAATAAACCTCGGTTCTGATAATAAGCTCTACCTCTGAGAGTTCATCATCATCATCCACCTTACATACGACCCACTGTCATTATCTACATCAATGGTGCAAATTTATGTTTTTTTTTCTTTATAATTTGACGGCATTGACACTATTCTGCTGATAGTACTGTATTCCGTCTTTGCGTATTGCAGAGTTATCTTCTCTTGAGAGCAGGTATTGATTGTTACGTCATTGGTTTGTG
>JAUMHH010183111.1:0-14821 GCA_032359455.1 Chlamys rubida | reverse complement strand
AAATGCCCTAAAAAAATGGCAGCGAAAAGGTGTGTGCGTTCAAGTAGTGTAAGTGTAATGCTGCCCCCCTCGGATGTGTGTAAGTGTAATGCTGCCCCCCTCGGATGTGTGTAAGTGTAACGCTGCCCCCCTCGGATGTGTGTAAGTGTAACGCTGCCCCCCTCGGATGTGCCACAGAATGAAAATAGAAGATTCTGCTCTCTTTTTTTTTTTTTTGTCTGGAAAAAAAGGAAAATCCATTTTGAATTTTTATGTAAAATAGTTTCTTCACTTTGTTTTCACAGGAGACGTTTTTAACTAACTTCCCTAATGATGAGGTGAAAACGTTTACATTGATGGAAGAAGTGACCGTTAGGCGAGTCAGAATTATTGTTCTCAACTCCACTGGGGAGCCATGTTTCAGATTTGAACTTCTGGGATGCAATACAACAGATGGTATGTATTCTATTACGGTTCCCGAAGAAATCTCCCCTCGGGATTCCGATGATATTAGCTTACAGTTACTTTTTGAAAGAACATGCAGTATTCTGCTGAAATAATTTCATAGGGAAGTTTATTCCAATTTTTGCATTTCCAGAGAAAGATGGATATTTTGCTAATGGATGCTACTGTAACAAATTCTCAAGTCCCTGTGTATGAAACTACTGTACTGCAAATGTGAACAATTTAATGCTACATGTACATACATCTCTGCTCAAACGAAGCTACATGTATATATACACTCTCAAACAAGTTAGCTAATTATGGTGAAATAGCTTATTGGAGTGTGACATTGTGATATGCAGGGTGATAAATTTACCTTCTAACAAAAAAACACAACCATGTATACATATACAGTTTATGTCATTTCTATTTAGAACATGCTACCCGTGTGTATATACCTGCACAATTAACTTGCTGCTTAAAGCTTTTTATAATAATTAATGTTTCACTCGTGGTTGAACCTACTCACTCATGCGAAAAAGAAAGTCTTCTCTCCACTCGTGAAATATATAACTGTTATTAATTATCAAACCCAAGAATATCCTCTGGCTCTTTAGTCCTATGACAAAAAAGGATATCTTTGCTAAAACCAAAAAACACCTTATTTCATAAATCATATATGAAGTGAAAATTAATGTAAAATATGTCTTCTTTATATATTGGTTTGAGAAAAATAAACCTTTATCATAAAGAGCTGCTAAATAGGGGATCTTTTATTAATTTCTTGCCATAAAAGCTTATTAATCGAGTCCATGAGTATTTCATTTTAGGGCGAAGGGGGACACAATTTGAGTCATTTGTATGACCCGATACTGACCTAACGGGAGAGGGGGCTGTAACATATATAATGAACAATGATGTACAGTAAAACCTTGTTACAATGCCCTTCCTTTTAACATGCCACCTCACTTATACAAATTACTGTCAAGGTCCCCTTTTACTTACTGCCTTGATTTAGCACTGAACCCCCTTATACTGCCATTATTTCGCTGGACAGATGTCGGTAGTACAACAGAGTTGTGCTGTATAAATATGTACTCTTATGTCAATTTTGTATTTTACAGAGAATCTGGTGCCAGTTGGGATATCTGACCCTGAGTTGACCTTGACCTACATGTCTCTGGATGACATCAGTTTGACCTGCACACTGAATGACGTGGCTACTAGGGGGATACAGTACTGGTTGACCTGGTGGAAGGAAGGGGAGCAGATAGAGGAGGAGGAGCTACTGACCACTGGTCAGTCAAACCGCAAACTCAAGATCAAAGCCAGCGATCTTGTGAATAACAACCAGGTATAGACGTCTACTGTATACTGTGTACCAGGAAAATTTTGCTCACATACTTGTAATGATGGCAAATTTATCCTGACAGAAAATATTAATATATACCATACTAAACATAGTCATCATATGTGAAGGGCGAAATTAGTGCTGGGAAAATTAGGATTTGACCAGTGATGGGCAAAAGTTTGATTGGGTGAAGTTTCCAGGTATACAGCATTACAGCCACAAACCTCCAATTTCTCAAAATGTTGTATGTACCCCTAATAAATAAAACATCCTGGAGCTGTATTTTTTGGCAATAATAGATGAAGATGCAATGTTCCGTTCCATGTTTTTGCAGCCTGGTTTCATGGTAGTGATTACATTTATGAAATTTCCTTGCTCAGTTATGTTTCTAAATTCGTTCTCCTACATTTTTAACTTCACATTTTATTTGGATTAAATTTTCTATCTGACCTGTTACAATTTCCCACGACTCTGACAGGGATGGAGCATCCCTAGGAGAAAAAATCCTGGGTTTATTCACTAAAACATCCATGTATGACATATCTCATTATATTATATGAATACCGTGTTATGTAGTGTTATAAAGCCATCACATAAATTACGTTTATGTAACGTGTGTAATATCACTCCGGGAATGACATCACAATCGAATAGGAACAATCAATGTGATGTCTCGTCATTGTGAATCGTTTCAGAGGCGGCCAAGTGCAAAATATTCGTTTCAGATCATAATTATACAGTTTATTTTGTATTATATGGTTAATAGAATTTATCATTCGTTTCCCTTCATATTAGATTGATGATACAAGTGTTGGATTTTTCATGTTTGCGAGTCTCCTAGCCAGAGGCTCGCAAAAATGAAAATCCAACACTTGTATCATAAATCTAATATGAAGGGAAACTGATGACAGATCCTCTACGTATCGCATGCTTCAATTTTATCTAAATAGTCAGTATGAGCAATAGAATATACAAAAATATATATTTTATACTCACTAACTATTCATTCTTGTGTGTATAGGGGTGTTTTGGGTGGGGCCGGGAGGTTTGGGTTGACAAGGGGTTGCTAGTTAGAGCTATTGCATGTTAAGAGCACTTAATGTCATATAAGTTGTATACTAATTAAAAATACTTGATTACTTAGTAAATTAGAATTTAACGTAATAGAGATGTGCCAACACAAAGCAATGGGTTATATCAGGATCAATATACCATGAACAGTTCATATGGACGCAAATAGACGTACGATTATGTAAATATATACATATATTAATGAATAATGCATTTTGATAACCGCTTTGTAACTTAGTATTTTACTAGATTTTGTATTCATATTCTACCGTCTGCACGATATCTTAATACTCAATATGTTGTCCTTACGTCAAATTTATACAATGGGTATATGATGGCAGATGATCATGAAACTTCTTCAGTTGTTTGGACAAGATATCTGGAGCGTTTGCCAACAGTTGGAACACGGTGTGTTAAGAGTACTTGTTGATCTTTTGCGTGCAATGATATCATTTCATGTGACCTTTATTAGCGATATATTAATCGTCTAAAAATAGTTTATTGACCTCATGTATTTGTTTTTATCATTAATCCACGCCCTTTATGGTAATAGCTGTTTCTATTATTACATAACGATCAACGCCATAGTCTATAATGCTAATGTAGCAAGACTGGAGCTGTGCGTATCTGGTCGAATTTATTGAGCATAGCATGGATAATATATTGGCAGTGCCGCTTGATGGAATAGCAAGTTAGTATTGGAAAAAAAGATATATAACATAAAGTGACAGATAAAACATAGACGTTGCTACCTTATAAATGTCAACTAAGACTCCTAACATATGGCATATTAAAACAATGTTCCGAAACGTAATTGTCTTCAAGGTAGATATTTTGAATGATTACATCACAGTCAGTCTGTTGTGTATACATTCTACGTAGTAATACAAAACACGACATAACTGTGCATCAAGGCCACTGTAACTGACAACCATAGCGCAATACATTTGATATATCCTCTGTTTTATCTTTTATATGTGTTTCTTGCAAAACAATTATGATATTGTATACGCGAGCTCAATTATTGTTAGATTCACATAACGGTAATTACACCACCTTTTCCCGTCGATAAACTGTCCGATACAACTGCTATTATATCTATCTGAACGCTTTTGCCTTTTTTGGGGTATTGCAATAAAATACTTCCATCAAAAACAAGTCACTAGGTTGTTGAGTATTGCAGTTGATAGCGCGCTCGCCTTTCACAAAGACGTGAAAAAGGTATTGGGTCACGGGGGTTTTCTCCTAGTACTCCGAATTTATATAAGTTGAAATAACTTGTTACAAAATTGTTGTAAAATAAATAAAGTTCAAATAAAAAAGTCAGAAGGTGAATCTAAATAAAAAAAAGATTAGTTGCTTCACCGCGGTAAACTGGTCTTCACTGTAAAGCTGGTTTATCGCAGGGCATTTCCAACAATGAATTGTTTTCTGAATAAAAAGAAAAGAAAAAAAGGATAATTTATATTCTAAAAATTGCTTGATCATGTAAATGTACACTTCCTACTTTAGGCATTTGATGTAGAGTTTGAAACTTTTAACCCATTAAACAATGAATAGCCGGGGATTGAACGTTACTTTAAATCTTGAGTTGCTCATGTTGGACTGTATTGTGGCATTCAGCTATTATTAAAAGACGAGGAGACATAAAATGTGCGAACATTACCGCCATCAAGTGCATTTCGATTCTAAAAACGTTGAGCTTCCACCAATATCAACGGATGTAATTCTATGTAGGCTTTAAAGCTCCGACTCAAAACGCCAATAAACAACGGAGCATGGAAATACAGTGTGGCATTCTAGACACTAAAATGTACATTCTAAGAAGAAATTTACGTATTTCAAAGGCAATGTAAATCAAGCCATCGTTATCTATAGCGTGTAACACGTTCGAAAGTGTTTATTAAATATGCATTGATTTTGTTTTTGTTTCTGTGGCAGTGTATAGACTTTCCAACACGTGTATACGTAATTCTAAATTGCTGTGACATTGATGGGGAAGCTTCAGAAGTAAGACTGAGACCATTGTTCCTATTTAGTCGCAATAAATATCAACATTCGACGTTACTCCTGGTGGTATGATTAAAAACTGAACCTGACAGGCATTTGTAAGGTTTTCCAATCCGTTCCGAAATTTTCTGACAAAGTCGACAAGGAACTTGTAGTGTTTTATCGGATATTGAGCCATCATGTCATCAATTTAACCGGAAAAGGAATGAACGATGAAATTATTGTCTAGGCAAATAATGGTATGAGATTTGACCTCCAAAGTTATACCACAACATAAACCTGACTAGAATAGACTGCACTGCCTTCCTGGCTACAACATCCATCGTTCAACATTCATTTTGCAAGGAAACCGCGTAAGTAATTGTCAAAACAGGGCATTTAATTACTATGGCATTTAGCCAATTTCCAAATATCCATAATTATTTTAATAATGGATATGAATAAAATTCCAGCTATTGTTTTGAATTGAGTAATTTGATGCGAGGTATCTTCTAGATGTTTATCTGATGATATGAAGTAGGACATACTTCATAATACTTCATACAATTATTCTTTTCATTCGTGTTTACTATTATTGTTTTTTTTTAATCTATTTGAACGTTTATGAATCGTTAAATATAGGAAGGTTAACTGACTTCAAAATGATACGGAAAGAAATAATTATACAGTATGTCACTAAAATCTACTTTAATAGTGTTCGATATTAATATTTCTGAGTGTTCATAAACCTAATCACTTTTAAACGCACATGTTTATATCATATCGCGGATGAATATCTGCAATGTTGTAGTGAGAAGTCGAAGAGCACTAATCTATAAACCACAGTATTCCGCTGTTCCGGATTCCGACCAATCAAAATGAATGAAGGTGTCAATCAACCAGATGATTAACATTTATGATTAACCAACACTTAAACTGTTTAATGGATGTTTTGGGAGTTGATTAACAAGAACAATTGTGTCGTTGTGATCCTGATACAAAGTCATGAAGGAGTTTATAATACAGTAAAGGCTTACTTGACGGCATAGGATTGAGATGAGGGTGCAGTAGAGGTTTACTTTAGGAGTTGCTATGATTATAAGTACCAAAATAGATTGCTGTTCTGCATATAAATTAGACGTCTGTGGTAGCAACAAATCTAATTTTGAACGAATGACAGCTTTGGCATCTATTTTTAAACTTTCAAATGTCTGCTTGTAGGATTTTTTGCTTTTTCATTAAGCTTTTCTTGGAATTTTAAATGAAGCTGATTGCATCATCGCTATGATTGGTCTGACTGATAAAATAAATACGGAACTAGAATTCACAGATGTGCCCCCTGAAAAGTCATTAGCATTTTAGTTTTGCATCTTGAATATTGATTGTAATATAGAAATCCGTATGCTGATTCCAATCCTATTGTAAGCTACTTGTTTACGTACTTCACAGTTGTAAAAGGGTAGGTGTAATAGGGGTGTGACGTGAACATAACATAGTGTATATTTCAAAGAGAAAGATTTAGAAGAAAGCGTACACAAATGTATTTGCCTTTCCCTTTGGGGATTAGCGCATCAAACCAAAATAGTTACAACGTATTGAGTTTTTCCTTTAGGGATTACGATATGAAACCAAAATAGGCATTAGGTTTTCCTTTGAGGGATTACGAAAATCAAATCGAAATATATGTTGCGATTTTCTTTGGTGGTTACGAAAATCAAATCGAAAAAAGATATAGAGTTTCGCTTTTGCGGATTACGAAAGAAAAGGAGAAATATTTTGTTTTTCCCCATTACATATTCTAAAATCAAACATAGATACATTAGAAATTGGGTGTCCTCCTTTCTTCCACAACCATTGTAGGTTTCATCATTTCTGACTCATTGGGTAAACCTGCTAGGAATTGGTAAGCATAGCTCGTTACGCACTAACCACTACCTGGACGTCATTTTCTAATAGGCGATCTTCTCATTTTAACGTCAGATAACAATGCTTTGACGTCATCTTCCATTGTGACGTCATAGCTCATTGCAATAATTTTCCAGATTGGAAACAGGAATAATGTATTCAAAAAAGAAACATAAGATTTTTTACATATAATATCTGAACGTTGTGGGAGCAAAAGGTCCCTAAACTCGTGATGGTTGGTTAGCATCTTAAAATAAGTCTCGTTAGTTGATTTTTCTAATTGAGAACGACACTCGGTAAACCTTATGTACTTATACAATTTAAAAATTATCTAACTCGAGTTAGATAAACATGATAACCAACCAACCATTCTTTTTTACTCTATTTACAAATTACGAAGAAAAATTGAAATAGATATTGGGTTTTGCGACACAAACCGAAATAGATAGCGTGTTTGCCCATCAGGTACTGTAACATCAAACCATAATAAATATTAGATTTTCTCCTTACGGGTTACTAAATCAAACTAATATTGATAATTCTGCGATTTTTAGCAATAGTTATTTTCTATTTTGTTCATCTAAATCGTTCGAGTTATCAAGTCCATCTTAATAGTTCGAAATTTGTCATCAGGCTCGTCTAAAATACCCGAATGCTCGAAATTGTTGGAATCGTTTGGTCCATCTTAAATGTTCAAGGAATTTTGTTTATCTAAAATGTTCTAATAATCAGAATGTTCCAGTGGTGTAATCAAACTTTGAGGGATTATACAATTTGGGCGACAGTTATATGTTCGAATTAGGAGAGGAATTCGTGATAACTGAGATCGAGTTAACGAGATCCTACCTCAGCTGGTAACTGTTGTCCATCGATGGTATGTTCTGACCCCATATTCTCCTCGCGACCGTAGTGAATTTTGACCTGGTAGATGTGGTAGTTGTATTGGAGAGGACCCATGGAGGCGTTCAGTAGTTTGATATAGGAGTCGTCTATGTGCAGCGTTATATCGTGTCCCGTATTCGTTAAGTTGCCTGTAATCTGATTTCATGTGAAAAAGTTCACACAAACAAAAACACAATTAATGACACGAAATACCTATTGTTTTTATATAACCAGGTATATTATTGAGCAACAAAAAAAAATTAAAGATACAATGAGTTTGAATAAAAAATTGTTTCAAATCAGTATCATTAATTAATTCGGAAATAATGTTTATATTGATTCTTTTCATTGCCATGGACATTTTCAGAAAAGCAAATTCTACTTTCGAATTAAATGAAATATTCCAAGACAGTGCGAGTTCTATTGTTACGTTTCAACGAGATTTCTCATCTGTGCCTATTGTCAGGTGGTACATGGGAGAACACATAGCTCTGAACACATCCAATATAGATAACACATACCAAGTGTTTCCAAACAATTGAAATTTAAAATGTTCACACTAATCAACAAATCAATACAAGAGATGAAAAATACGAATTTCTTTACATTATCTGTAAATGCAATACTGTAGACACTTTACAACACATTTATTACTGTAAGTAATTACGATGCTTCTGATTTTCTCAAATCATGAATTCAATAGCAATGGTAAACCATGAAGTTATTAATGACATAACTATCATACAGGTCAAAATGTAAATACAAATACTGATTGGTTTCCAATGACGATTGCAGATAGTGTGAATGTCATTTCATTTCAGGAAATTCCAAATGTATATATAACACAATTCAAGCAATTTTGATGAATGCATGTAACTATTTACTTTGCCCATAGTTTCTATTTCTGAAAACAGTTCAAAGCTTTAATGAAATGTCATTGTCTTAATAAGGTTTAAACTCTTCGTCCCTATCGTACGAGAGTTCCATACGTAAAGTTAGGATTTTAAAGTAAATCAACTGCTACAGGGGAATTAACATCCTCGTTCAGACAAAATTAATGCTTTCCTTAATGAAGGAGAATATAATTACTTAAGAAGAAATTAATACATTCGTTAAGGCGAATTTAATGCCTTAGTTAAGGTTATATCGATATATTATTTGAGGTGAATTTGCTACCTTAATTAAAGACAAATCAATCCCTTAGTTAAGAGGGAATTAATAGCTTATTTAAGGTATTTCGTAAAATGGCAGCCTGTTCATTGACGTTATTTGATTATGTAGTTTTAATCAATCAGGTAATTGTAAATCATTTGATTATACTAACTTATAAAAAAATCAATGATGTCAACATGTGTTCAAAGACTGATACTGCATGTATTTTTAATCATTCGTTTGTTAATTAGGAATCTCTTACTGAAGCAGATCATGATAGATTAGCTTTCCAATAAAGCAAACGGGAATAAAATGGCGGCAAAAACTGCTACAAAAAAAGAAAATAAAGGGCAAAGATACAGACCAGGAGTTTTATGAATTCTCCCTACTCATATGGGAGTTACGGTTGATTATAGACACGAGACTATAAAGCTGCTAGCTTGGTTAAAAAGAAACGTGAGGAGTTTGCTTTGACTGTGTGTTACCGTATGTGTGAGCTGTTTGTGTGCCCCCTACATGTTCATTGAATGACAGAACACGACTGGATTGTATTGAATCAACACAAACAAATCCATTTATTGTCACGATTGCACAGTTGAACTACTTAAATCTTTTTTTGTTTGGTTGCTGGTTTAAAACATCAGACTAAACAAGGTTAATGCATTGGTTAATTTTGCAGCCTTTATCGGAGATAAAGTAATCTGATTTAAAATCAATGTCATTGCATGTCTACCTTGTTGGCAATGACTGAGATCGTTGGTAACCTACAATCTTTCCTGGATTTGACATTATAAAGGATGCAATAACGCTTTCCCTACTCCAGAACCTGGTTTGCCTTCGGTTTGTGTTCATGTCTTACCTTTTTTTATGTCCTGCCGACGGTAATCCCTGCTTTTCGAATCGACTTTGAGTTTTAACGCTATTTTTGTTTGTTGATTTGTTTGTTTATTTTTCCTTTTTTGTTACCGTTTCTATTTAACATTTATTATTTCAACGTATCGGTCCAATGACGATGCTTGTAACATTGTCTACACTACCTATTGTAAATATCGAACGTTCTTATGATGCAAACAATATATATATATAATACATATATATTAAATCAATTCCTATGTGCAGCTTTTGCTTTTGTCTGATAGAATCATGATGTAGAAAGCCACAGGTCTCAGCCAGACTTTGATTAATTAATCACGTTTATGTCACGCAATACCGTACCTTTTTGGTTTGTATATTCAGGAAGGTGAGGGAGGGGTCGTAGAGGAGGTCACGTGGTTGTATATCTATTGGGGACTGGAACTTGCCGTCCCGACACATGATCCAGGCCGGATTGAGGCCCCAGTATAGCGGACCTGTAGGTAAAATAGATCTATTTAATACAAACACTAAACATGTTGTAAACAGATTCATGTTTATTAAGATCCCCGTTTTACTGTCAAGAAATGTTAAAACGTATTGGAATCATTTTTCTGGAACGAATTTAAGTTTTACTGATTATTTTCAAAAATATGCCTTGCAATATTTCCATGTACAAGTAATAAAGACGATATAAACCACAGAAATCAACAGCAGTGTCGTGGGTGTAACAATACTACCTGACCAGACCAGGATTCGAAACACGGATCATAAAACTGTGTCTTTATCCCACTAAGGTATCTGGTCAACTACAATATCTGACTCAGTAGCCCAACACTTGTATCAAACACGATTTCTAAAGGGAGGTTACTCTATTGACAAAAAAACTACAGTGGAAGTCTCTAGCGTTTTGGAAGAATTGGCACAAGGGTCCCTAATTTCATTATATAGCGATCATGTAAGGTCTTATATTGGGTCGACGCCTTAAGCCAATCTGGAGTAATTTTTGAACATTGATATAATGGAGAACTTTAAACATATCAGGCTAGATAAGACAATGTTTTAGTGAAACCAGCAATTAGCAATCGATAAGTGTCACAGCGTTTATGTCAGAGTGTAGGTTAGGGGGTCCCGCATGTAAAATATGTGAGGGTCGAGCATATACGTCACACTGGAGTGCAGCGTAAAGGTCGTATTGAGGATTATTGCTCTTTCGGTAATAGTACTGATTTCGTTTTGACGGTAAATATACACAAAACTCCTTTTAAGTGTATGAAACATATATCCCTGTACGTATATTTCAGATACTAAGATACAATCAAAAGTTCCTTCAGGAAAAATTATTTGTGAAATTGCTTTTCGATATTACAGCTTTTATTGACACTTAGTGGTACATGTGTAGTGACGGAATGTGTCTATGAACATGTACTAAATTAACTTACAGCGTAAAGAACAATTTCTTTTAAACTTCCGCTGCTAAATCATGGCTTTGGTTTTAGAATACTGCACCGAATGAGGAAAACATTAGTTCATTCTGGTAGCAAATGAAATTGTTACAGCCACTGAAAACGGGAAGGAAACACTGTGCAGAGGTCGATTTTGGTGAAGCATAGCCAACTAATATAAGAGTCGAACATACGAAACAAGATAATAAATATTGTAGCAAAGTATACATGCCGTCTTTCAACCTACGGCAGGCCTACCTTGGGTACACTGGTAATGGTAGACATTTAGAGGCTAAGTAGATACTACATTCGTAGGTACACTGGTAATGGTAGACATTTAGAGGCTAAGTAGATACTACATTCGTAGGTACACTGGTAGTGGTAGACATTTAGAGGCTAAGTAGATACTACATTCGTAGGTACACTGGTAGTGGTAGACGTTTAGAGGCTAAGTAGATACTACATTCGAGATAGTTTATCCTGGACGTCATGATAGCTTACAATAAGTCAGAACAGGTAAAGCAGGTAAATTAATAAAAACAAAAATGGTCGGTAGGTGGCGTGCTATGGTATTCCCGCTTCAGAACAACGACTTTTGTGGATTTGAGAAAAAGAATCATGTTTGTAGTCAAATGTTTTCCAAATATTTCTTAGTTTCGCAAATCCTGAAATCAGATTTGAAAATTCATATTTCGACCATAGTGTGTCACCACCTTCGATTGCAAAGCAAGGAAATGTACAGAGGCGATACGAATGTCTCAAGATAAAGAAGTGCATATCTATTTCTCGCGCGAGATAATATCTCAAGCAATTTATGGTTGAAATGGTTTTGAGTGTCCAAGTCGTTGATGCAAGTGCATGAAGATAGTGTGTGGTAAGCGAAAACGTTTCTTCTTTCTCCAAAAGGTGTCGGAGAAGCTATGACAATATCATAAAAGCCGAATACTGGTGGTATTTTAGAAATCCACATATAACGCTATACATGGCTGAACCAAATAACTGAGTGATCAAGTATTTGAAAAATAGTAACAGTTGCGCCTAGCTGGTGTTCATTGCGAATATTAAATGTTTGCTCCGAAATATATTTTGCTTCATCATATGCCTTCTCTATATTTTTGTCTTAGTGACTCCTTTAACTGGTAGTTCAACATTTGACATTGCATAAAGCTTTACGATATTGTTCAAACATCCCTTTGATCTTTAGCTTCTATTCCCATCAGACATCATGTGTCCTTGGGCAAATCACATTCTGACCTTCAGAAATCTGGCTCTGGTCCGAGTCTTGACAGTGTTTGATACATATACATGTGTATTGTATACAGCAGATGAAGCGGATGGATGAACGGTCAGTGCGGTTCCGTGTAGACATTATAGATCGCCTGATATATTAGAATCATAATTTCTATAATACTTTGAAAGAGAAGAAGAATGTTCACATTGATCGAAATTTCATGCCAAGAGATCTATACTTGTGTTGTGGGTGTACAATATGTAACTTTGTAAACGCGGCTCTCAGCATTGTCTTACTACACTGCGCTGCGTATGTGGATTAAATCGCTATCACAGACATCACAGAAAAAAACCATTCGTCCTTTGGGTAATGTATTTACCCTATGAGACAGATTTTCAAATGTCTTCTCAAAAATAAAATCAGACAGGTTTAAACTGTCATGGTACCTTGCAGAATTGTAGTCATAGTTACTAAAAACCAGTCACGCTATGAAGCGTTGTGGTAGTAGCAAATTACAGTCACAGCATTCATTTTGCTATCGAAACAATTATTTCGCTGTGGTAATGCTATTATAGTAGAAATAATGCTTACGTCGTAGTCATAGTAACCGTATCGTGTCCATAGTAGCAATGTGTTTTTCATTGTAACCACTTAGTTTCCATGGAACTGAAGCCGTAGTTATACAATGTTGTAACAATGTTGTTTCCATTGTAACTAGGTTTAGGCTAAGTAACCAAGCAGGTTTCATTATAACCACGCCGTAATTTTAATAAGCATGTAGTTTCCATAGTAACCACGTCATAGTAATAATGTCTACGTCGGATTAAGAATAACGTGCTGTTTTCATATGAAAAACTTTGTAGCCAATGTATCAATGTATGTCGTTGTCATAGTAACCCTTTCGTTACTGTTGTGACTACATAATGGCCTTAGCTTTTATGCTGTAGCTATAGTAGTTACGTGGTAGTCATAAATATAAGTGATATCACCTCATTGTCATGGTAATCACTTTGATGTCTTAGTACTCACCTCGCTGTCATGGTGTCAATAGGTGCTAATTCAGTCATTTTGTTGGGAACATAACAAAAAATCTAAGCACGTGGTATTTGCAATGCACGAGTTTAGTAGCTCTGTCACTTCAACAGGGTTATAACGTGCGTTAGGGTACGGAACATGAACGTAACACAATAAGAACAAATATGATATAAAATCTCCGGGACTCAGATTTGTGGAGTGCCTTGATTCCCTTGCAGGAAGCATCAAATAGTCAATGCCGGTATTTAGAGGCCTCATACAGGTACAGCTGGTGGTATTGATTCTAAGGCATTTAAACTAGTATACAGCCCGTATAGTCACGAACAGTAATATGTGGAACATGCATATGAGACCATTTTAATTCCTGTACCTAGTGCCCTATATAGTAACACATCGTATCCCTAGCTAGAAAGCATGGGAACCTACAATCAAATATCAAAACGATTACGGCTGACCGATTACACACCGTGAACTTCAGGTGATCACGCCGGTCATGTTTACATCTTTCTTTTAGCGTACGTGCGCATTGTAATTAAGACCAGGTGAATAAGCCTATGGGAAATAACGTATAGTTCTAGTAAGGGACGGGAGACAGCATCAAAGAAATGCTTTCGATTAATGTATTAAATAATTTCAAACTGGTGATAAATATTAACGAATGTTATGATTTTCATAAAAGCTTCCGTTTCCTATGATGGTCTGATTAATGCGTTGTATTGTAAGGGGAGTTTGTCATGACGTGTAGGCTACGGACCAGTTTTAGGTGTTAGTCTTTCACCCATTCACACCTAAAGTCCCATTTGAACCTTACCAAATCAAAGATTGGGCGAGTCTAGTTTATAAATGTAGGGGTGAATGAGTTAAGTATTTCACATAAAAGAATGTAGGTCACACGTGTTAACTTGTGACGGAGAAGTGAACTTTGGGAGAAACTGCACAGTGACATCTCAACGAAATGTAGAGTATTTCTGACAGTGGTCTCTTGCGGCAGAGTAGTTAAAAATACGAAGAAAACATCACCTATTTAAAATTTTAGCGTGTCAATACAAAAAGGCCAAACAATGTAAAGTTGTGCTTCACTGTATGACCACCAGAGGTGCTCGAGCTCAACAGAATGGAAACCCTTGTCTTAAATGTTCAGCAACATTTAGAAATATAGCGCAAGGGAAGGTGCCCATAAAAACCTGTATACGTTACAAGTTTACAACTGTCGGGTACAATATGACTCTCTTAAACAAGTCTTAAATGTAAATCGTGTCAAAGTAAAATCCAGATACAAGGTTACAGCCAACCTTGGGGACTCGTAGTGTACCGGCACAGTGAAGCATTGCCACGGTAAACAATCGCTAGTTATATGTATACAAAGGGGGGTATACAGTATAACAACACCTATGTACCGGCACAGTACAGCATTGCCACGGTAAACAATCGCTAGTTATATGTATACAAAGGGGGGTATACAGTATAACAACACCTATGTACCGG
>JAUMHH010183100.1:0-14824 GCA_032359455.1 Chlamys rubida | reverse complement strand
AGGTAGACACATTAAATCTAGCTGATATGTAATTAGCTGTTCTATCAAGGTAGTGATACCCAGCAGGTAGACACATTAAATCTAGCTGATATGTAATTAGCTGTTCTATCAAGGTAGTGATACCCAGCAGGTAGACACATTAAATCTAGCTGATATGTAATTAGCTGTTCTATCAAGGTAGTGATACCCAGCAGGTAGACACATTAAATCTAGCTGATATGTAATTAGCTGTTCTATCAAGGTAGTGATACCCAGCAGGTAGACACATTGACTATAGCTGATATGTAATTAGCTGTTCTATCAAGGTAGTGATACCCAGCAAGAAGAGATACACAGCTGTGACAATCACTGATTAAACTAGTTGTTTTTCTGTTCCCTTTGTAGAACAAAGTAAGTCTGACTCCGCCTGATTTGTCATGTCACAGTGTTGTGTGGTGTATTTGGCAACTCCTGTGTTACTTTTGCATCACTTTTATTACAAACATGTATGCTCCTGGAATCATATTGTTGAAGTCTTTATGTATTTTACCTACCCCTTAGATTTTAATGCACCCTTTGTAAACATTTTGTATGTTTTTGTTCTGAATTACAGGAATACCACATGAAACTTAAGGTTATTTGTCTGAGTGCTTGTTTGAAGCTGTTGATAATATGTGTTAAATTAGTCTTTTGAACCTATTTGTGACTGGCAGTGGTTGAGGGAAGATTAATGTGTTAAATGAGCAGGACTCCTAGAGGACATAACTACTGTGTGCTGTGTATTGTTGTTAACATCACACTGAGGGATGCAGTCTAATCACTTAATCATTTATAACATTGAATAGAAGCCAAGGAATTATAAAAACACTTTGTTTGATACAATATATGGCAATGAGGACCATAGAGTTGGTTTAATGCTGATGTTGTATGCTGTAAGTAGTGCTGAAAGATGACTGAATACACTTACAGATCAATAAAACTACTTCTAACCATCTTTTCTCCAAGGATAATGTGCTAATATGAGTTAACTAATGAGTTTTCTCCATTTTATTATCAACTTTAATTATGGTTTCCCTTGCACACAATAAACCTTCTAGCTACCAAATATTCTTTTTGACATCAGATCAGTTCCAAATATTAATATATTGAAGACAATTCTAAAGTATTCTTCCTTTGTTTATAGTTTAATTTTTAAATGAAAAGCAATCTCCTTTGAAAGAGTATAAATTATTATAGCTGCATGGTTAGAGAAGATACCAACCTTATTAAACATGGAGCACCCATGTGCCAAAGGAATTCAGTATGTGAAAATAGAAGTGTTTTTCTTAGAGGCAGAAAGGCAGAGCCCAATAAGGAAAGTAGAAAGAGGTTTACAATTTAACAGACTACTCCTGTAGTTCTGAGATTCATGACTTTGAATCTCATTCCGCATGAACCCTACCTACCTAGTTGACAAGGTCACAATGCTGTTTCTATTTATAGGGTATGATTCCACTTGGGAACAGAGGGGTTGGGGCTCAATAGGGGAAATCAGGTAGAACGGTTTTGACCCTGTCACTTATAGCAGATATTTACCAAAAGTTGTACTTGACAACCTGTTATTTTACCTGCAGATTTTATATCCAAGATGGCAACCTTGGCCTCAAATTGGCTGAAACATTTTCTGATTTTTCTCAATTTCTGTAAGGTGTTTTGGATAAAAATCTATTAAAATCGTTTCTGCTAGGCACTGGCCAGGTGTCATTTGTTTTTTCGCCCAATTCACAAAGATGGCTGCCAGTCCTCTGATTGGCTCAGATATTTCAACTTCATCTTCTAACTTCTAAGATCAAGGGTATGTGTAGGCCCCGTGGACTTATTGCTAGATACACTGGCCCCATATAACTATCTACTGTAATACTTATAAGTTATGTTGATATGTGCACGTGTTGATACTATGCTTTGTTAGTGTGTCCATCATTGTGGTCAGATATATACAAGGCATGGACATGACAACTGATTCCTTGACAACTGATTCCTTCCAGCAAAACTGAAGCATTAAGTGAATTTAATGAAGAGCTGTATTTGTAATTCAAACTCTATAGATTTTTTTCAAACCTGTTACATAAAAATCACACAAATAGATAATTACGTGTATTTTATTTAATATAGGTGCAGTGAAGGAAAGATATTATAAATATAATAACACGTTATAATACTTTATCCTAATATCTGTTTTTGTAGGTGGTTTGGTTTGGTTTGATTGTGTTTAACGTCCTATTAACAGCTAAGGTCATTTGAGGATGTGTTTTTGTACGTGGCCTTTGCTCGTTATTTTAGCTTTAAGTAAATGAACACTGAGGTTCAAGCCACTTTTTATGAAGAGCATTAGGGCCTGGAGGATTGATGAAATGTCAAATTGAGTCTGAAAATGAAAGACCTTGAGCCACATTCAAGAATCCGAGGGATCAGATACTCCTAAAATATTCAAATAAGTTAGTAACATTGAGGTAAAGTTAATGATACAAATTGGCCTGTAGCTTATTGGAGTGAAATACTGGCCAAATAAATGACCTTGACCAACAGAGGTCAAATGTGTTTAAACATTGAAACAATCTTTTCTTTGAAAAACAATTGTTGCAAATAATGTTTGGCCTATCACATGAAGGCAAAGATAAAGGTGAAAGGCTGTTCAAATTCTAGGTTATTCCAAGTTAATGTTAAATCCACTATATATGATGTAGCCTTGTGATTGGGTGATTTCAGCTGTTCAGCATTAAATAAATAAATATTTGCAAACAACATTTTGTTGCTGGTTGATACATTCTGGTTTTATTTTTATAGCATTTTGCACAGATTAATGGAACAGATTCCATCACTTACAAATTTCTGTAGCAACTAGTGCTAAAAAGTAGGAAATTCTCCAGGAATCAAAACAAGGGATACATTGGGTTACACATAGGCAGATTGGATTTGATGAAAAAAAATAATCAAGACATAAAAAACATCAAAATAATGACTTAACTACTAAATACTTCAAAAGAAAGACCGAAATCAGTGTTCTTTTCTCTAAATACTTCAAAAGAAAGACCTAAAGAACATCAAAATAATGACTTAAACCAGTGTTCTTTTCTCTAAATACTTCAAAAGAAAGACCTAAATCACTGCTGTCAATAACTTGTACAAATGTTTATGAAGCACAAATTAAGAATACATTTGAGTATGTGTAATGAATTTGCTTATTTTTGTTGTGTTATGTGTTTTAATAAGCATACATAATGCATTGCTGTTTTATTAGATTTTAACCTTTAAATGTGTGATATTAGTGTAGATTTAAGAATCTGGTATTTATGGATTTCTACCACAAATCTACAGCTATATGTCAATTATTATTATAACATTGTTTTGTTTCAGGAAAAAAGTTGAAATAGTAAAGATTAATATACAAATTAATTTATAAACAGATAAAAGAAGATCATGGCATCGTCTTGAAATTATTCTTTCTATTAAATTATCAATGTTTGTTTCATTGATAAACAAACAACACTAGATTTTATTAGTCCGATTTTCTGTCAATGTAA
The DNA here is from genome assembly GCA_032359455.1 of Chlamys rubida. Lineage (NCBI taxonomy): Eukaryota > Metazoa > Mollusca > Bivalvia > Pectinida > Pectinidae > Chlamys > Chlamys rubida. The sequence continues at coordinate 11,285 of JAUMHH010183100.1, read as the reverse complement.
ACTGCAGTAAGAGTTTTATTGATTTGACTTTCTGTTTGTTACTGTTGGAAAAACAGAAAAATGCAGCTCTAAGGTTAGACTTGGTACTGTATGTGGGTTCATTGTACTAGAGGAGAACATTTAGAGGAAAATCCCATTTCTTTTTAGTTGTGGTTCATCAAAGGTCACTATTACTAGCAAAGGAATTAACACATTCACCCCTGAAAACTCATAATGAACTATTCCAACCATTGAATTAGACAAGTTCAAATGTGTCTTCAGGGATGAATGAGTTTTAAAAATATTGATGTAGCAGGTACTCAGGGTTGTGTTGGGGGAATATATATATGCTGCTCTCTTGTGTCTACAACTTAATTAATGCAGAAATACTTTAAGTTATATACTATTTTAATTCTAAATATGTGTTATTAACATAACCATTTTCTGATTTTAATAGTCCAGACAACCTGTGTTTGTGCGACTTCTACAAGGGGCTTTCCGTGTGTCACACTGCAAGTGGCTTACTGGCATACAGAAATTCCACGTGGAGACCTGCATCAAAACATTGGCAGATATAGGTAAGACACAAACCTAGGGCGTCGGCTTACAAAACATTGGCAGATATAGGTAAGACACAAACCTAGGGCGTCGGCTTATGTTTTTTTTTTGTAATTGTTGATAAGCATGAATTAAAGTTTTAATACAGGCAGCCAGAGTTTATCTACCTGGTAACTTATTTTGTTGCACAAAACAATTGTAAAGAACAAAGCAATTCTACAGAAGATCTGTTTTCCCCTGATGTAGCTGATATTTAAATTACTCAAATTCTTGGTTTTACTTTTGGCATCTTCTCCACCTGTTCTCTTCCTTACGAGTTCAACAATATCAACATTTTGTGTACAGACAGCTTTAATACCATAGAAAAAGTAGGTGTGTCAATTACAGCCATAGTGCAGGGGATAGTCATTCTGTTAGTACTATAGAAAAATATGTTTATCAATTAATTATCGACACCAATACAAGGGATAGCCATTCCTGTTAGCACTATTGAAAACTGTATTTATCATTTACAGCTAAGATGCGGGGAATAGCCATTCCTGTTGATCTGGACAGTCAGGTGAACCTTTTGTTTGAGAAGAATCAGAAGACACAGAACACAGCTATGAGGTGGAAGACAGTTGGGCTGATGAAGAGAGAATCCATTCCCTCAATCTCACGCGACTATCGCAACATTATAGAGGGCCTGCAGGTAACCACCTCACAGGGGTCAAATAAATAATTGGTTATTACAGACAAGGGGATAGCTGACAATAGAAAGTCTAAGGGAAATAATAAACATAGATTATCGCAGACAAGGGGATTGCTAAAGATAGAATATTACAGACAAGGGGATCACTGAAGATAGAATGTCCAAGGGACGAAAAAATGTCGGTTATTACAAACAAAATGATCACTGAAGAAAGAATGTCCAAGGGACAAATAAACATCAATTATTACAACCAAGGAGATTGTTGATGATAGAAAAATCAGTCTAGTCATGCTAATGTCTGGCCAGGGGACACATTGACATTAGTTACTATAGATTAAGATATTAGATGGTTAGAGTATTGGTAATTAATGACAGAATAGACAGCTGATTGAAATATTTGGAAACTTAAGAATTTACTTTTAATCATTTTCACTTGAATACTTCTCACAATGTAACGTTAATTTGCAAACTGAATACATTTTTGAACCAAATATATAAAACTTAAATATCAAGGCTTTTTCTTCTTTCCTCGATATAAAATTTAAGATATCCCTCCATGAAGGATTTATGATCTTGACTTCTAGGATATTGTGGATTTGCTGGAAGATCAGTTGCGACCATTAGTTCAAGCAGAGTTATCTGTCCTTGTTGACGTTCTTCATTGTCCTGAGCAACTTTTCCCTCCTGGTACTCAGTGTGAGATTGGGGGATTTATATCTAGGTAAGAGAGGATACAAACTTTGTCTTAAAATCTTAGTTTTGTCAAGTTTTATTTGATAATGTTTATTTCCATATGTTTTAATTTCTTTCATATAGTTCATAAAATAAAATAAGGAACTAGAAATATTTGAGTTAATGTTCTAGCTCATTGGAAAGTTTGTATGTAGAGTTACATTCATTTCAATTATCAAATCTACTATTATATTAAATATAATACCACCAAATGTTTCACTTTCTGAAAACATTTCAAATGAAAGTACTTTTTTGAGAGGCAATAATTGTTATATTGCATCTAATATTGACACATGAATAAGTGAAAGTATAGATAAGGAATTGGAGTATGTGATTTTGTGGACAGACTGATAAAGCACACTGAGTGTCTACTGGAAGAAAAAGAGGACAAGCTGTGTATCAAAGTGCTGCAGACTCTGCGGGAGATGATGACTATTGACAATGAGTACGGGGACAAGGTATGTACACCTAGCACTCCTGTCACATTGCACGACGGCTGTAGACCTGTCATAAGGTCAATTTCTGGTCTGATGGACCGATGATATTTATAGACCAGTCATGAGGTAGATTTCCTGTCTGATGGACGGATGATATTTATAGCCCAGTCATGAGGTAGATTTCTGGTCTGAGCGACCTATTTTATTTAAATACCAGTCATGAGGTAAAATTTGGTCTGATGAACCTATGATATTTAATTTATAGACCAGTCATGAGGTAGATTTCTGGTCTGTTGGACCTATGATATTCATGGTAGATTTCTGGTCTGATGATCCTATGATATTTATAGACCTGTCATGAAGTAGATTTCTGGTCTGATGGACCTACGATATTTATAGACCTGTCATGAAGTAGATTTCCGGTCTGATGATCCTATATCTATAGACCTGTCATGAAGTAGATTTCCGGTCTGATGATCCTATATCTATAGACCTGTCATGAGGTAGATTTCCGGTCTGATGGACCTACGATATTTATAGACCTGTCGTGAAGTAGATTTCCGGTCTGATGATCCTATATCTATAGACCTGTCATGAGGTAGATGTTTTGATTCATGACTGTGTGATACTGGTAAACCTATGATAGGTAAGGTAGATATCTGATCTTATACAATAGAACATCATTAATCTGGACACCATCGTTCTTGAAAAAAAGTTATGAAAAACACATCTCTAAATTCTTGGCAAAAAGTTTTCAGCATAACAAATTAAGGCATTGAGTTAATTGATGCGCAGAATACATGAGAAGCTACACTTTGTAATTGTTCCACTGTATATTGGAATATAACATTTTTGAATATACTACTGTGTCGCTGGTTATTTTCATAGTAACGTAATTCTTCTTTTTAAGGAAAATTATAAATTAGGTTATGGTTACTTTATACTTTTGAACTATCATGTTCTCACTGGTGTATTCAATAACCAATAAGGTTTGAACTGGTTCTAACATATTATGGTATTATACCCATACATGTGTAAGGTCCAACAGATATGCAAGTCACTGAGAATTCTAATAATAAAGATGGTGGCCAATATTTGACTGTACAGTTTCGATAGTTATATTTCCTTGATCAAATTTTTTTAGATAATGTTCATAGACTGCAAAAATAACCAGATATACAGTATTTTCTTTTCTTATAAATAATTTGTTTTTTCATTAAAAGTAGTATTACTAAGACTAAATATAGTTTTCCTAAATTTATATTTTTTTTCTTCTAGAATATGTTACTAAAGATGCACTTTTAATGAGGTCCTTATTCCGGATCTTGATACATTTATTAGTCTCTCCGTTTATCAATTCTTAACTCTTCTAACTAATTTTACATTGTTACATGGTGTGCTATATCTAATATAAAACAACAAAATGGATATAAATATATAGCCAGTATTATACTAATAAGTACAAAGAATAATAGAAAGAAGATTAGAAGTACCGTTGTTTTAAGATACTTCAGTGACATAAGTTCGTGAAAATGATTACAGCATTGTCATCCTAGGTGTGTCGTTACATTGAGGTTGGCTAACGTTGATTTAAGTTTGACTCACAGTGGTGTATCCAGGGAGTCCCTTAGGAAGTAGGGAGATTTGTTTGTATCATACATGTAAATAATATTTTTCATATTGAAAATAAAAAGACTGTTTCAGCACCATGATTGTTAATGTCCAATTTCTTATTTACCCTTGAGCAAATCATCTAATAAATCTTTTAGAGAATTTCCCAATAGATCATATTTTGGTTATAAGGTGTATTATTTATGATAACAAAACTGTAACTACATTTCATGATGATGCAAATAATTTCTTCTGAATTTTACGATAATATTGGCAATGCAATAGACATTTGCCGTATGACAACAAAACCTGTTTGTTGTGCTGACAAACATTTGGTGTTACAACAAACTAATGTATGGTGTACTTAGGACACCCCTTTGTGTGACAACTCTGAATAATAATAAAAAAAAAGGAAGGAAACTGGATGCACCACTATGATCACTGCCATCATGCCGGCCAGAGTTCGGCTTCGCTAAGTTGTCCACCTGTTTGTAGATTTATTGATGATAATTTACTCATGACCATATCTCATTGTGTGTTTATCATGCTGTGTGTATCACCATGCTGTTCTGGACGGGGAATGGTGAAGCTGGTTTATTAATTAGATTACATGTTTGCTTGCCACTTATCACCTTTTCCTCCCAAACCCTTCTTTCATCATAAAATTAGTTAAAATTATATTAATTGAATCACCTTCTTTAAAGTCGATTATTTCAATAACTTGTCCCAAAATGTTACCCCAGTTTGACCGTGTCAAACATGATAAGAACAAGATGTAATAATGTAACCTTTAACAAATTTGCCCCAGGACGACAGTGATGTGGTTGGAACTATACTTCCAACCAGCCTAAGCCAATAATAAACAGTGTGGGGAAGTGGTTCTGCACCCTTGTCAGTTACAGGAGTTCAAAGGTCACATTGCACTGTCCTTGTGAAGTCACCTTACACTACTTTGGCCCTGTTAGACTTTTTTCCAGTACATCATGGCAAACATTACATGTAGTTATTTAACCCAATCCTTAACCATCTTTGTTGACCCCTTTTGGACCTTTTACGATATCATGGTAATAGTATCTCAATTCTAGTTTACTCCTTTGAATTGGTTTTAATTTCCCTTAATTTACACTGTCATTTTCATGGTTTCGGCTACTGGCACTAATTTGACCCTGATTTGACCCCATTTGACCCTATTTGACCCTTGTCACTTCTTGTTTACTATGGCTTACTCAAGGTGGATGTGAAGGCTTTGGGTAAAAAGGAACTTGATGACCACAGAAGGGTAAGATATACTGAACCGGTGTTATTAACAGTGGCCGCCTCAACTCGTCTCTGTATCACTTACACATCGACCAAGTCCGTCAGTAAAACAGCTCTAGTCTTACGGCCAGATCAACTGAGCACAACTCTCATAGACAGCTTATCAACACTTTCTACTTCTGACGATGTTCACTGCTAGCTTAGACCACATCTGTCACCACTTTTAAACCTGTCAAACCCATCACTTTACACAAGGGAGTTGTACATGATGGAGTTCTGTCACTACATAAATAATCATGCCTAAAGATTTAGGTGAAGTAGATAAACTTTACTGCTGACTTGGTTGATGTGTAACATAGAGGTGGTACAGAGACAAAGCAGACATACTGTGACTGTAGAAAGGACATCCTGACAGAGCTGAGGTGGTACGGAGACAAAGCAGACATACTGTGACTGTAGAAAGGACATCCTGACCGAGCTGATTCAGAAAAGTAATACAAAATTCACTTATTTGGACATTTGACATGTTGACACTATTCCTTCCTGTGAGGCAGAAGATTGCATCATATAGGACATATCACTGTGGTTACAACAACATGCAACAACATCAGTATAGTAATTACAAGGTCACTAAAAGGGAGCAGTGGACCAATGTCATTAGAGGACTCAGATTGTCAACAAGACTGTATGATTACACTCAAGGTCTTTTCAAGGATTTAAATCAGTGACAAATCTGTTTGTGATCGCACCCAAGGTAAATTAGATGGTGCAGATTGTTGACCAGTCTGCGTGGAGGCTAGATACAAGCTTAAGGTCATCAGCAGGATTGAATTATGCCAAAAAGTCAATGAGATGAATCGAATATTGATAACAAGGTTATAGGTAGTATAGAGGTCATATAAGGCTTGGTTACCAAGGTTATAGGTAGTATAGAGGTCATATAAGGCTCGGTTACCAAGAAGACTGAGTAAAACGTCACATAGAGGACAGGGGAAAAGTTACCTAGAGGACAGATGACAGTTATATCAAAATCAATTGACAAGGTCATACAGAGGTCAAATAAAAAGAACTCTGGTCATATAGAGAACAGAAAACAAGGTCACATAGAGGATAGGTTACAACGTTACTTATAGGACAGATGACAAGGTCACATAGAGGTCAAGTGACATGGTTGCATTGGGGACAGATGACGGGATACATAGAGGTCACATAGAGGCCTCTAAGTGACCTTGTCATGTAAATGCAAGGGAACTTACTAGACAGAGGACATTGACAGTGAGATACTGACTAAGGTCACAAAATAACTGCATGTGTAGAGCATTTTTGGTGGATCAGTTTCATATTCATGTAGGCTATGTCTGCAAGGGTATCATTATGCTTCCAATTCTGGTGTACCGAATAAAGAGCCAGTTCTCTGTTCACCTTGTGATCGCTGTACTCGTCACTCGGTGCTGAGATACCCGCATGTTCTATCAATTAACCAGTAGATCTTCAGTAGTATCAATATTAGCAAAATTTACTGGTATGTTTCTTCCAGATCTTTATATCACTTGGTCTAGTACAAACATACTGCTCACGATCACAACAAACCCATTACTTCATGGATCTTTGAATTGGTCTCATTTGAAAATTAAAGGTTTGGATCAGATTAACATCAATATTTAGGCACGTTTTGTACACATACCAAGCTTGACGCACACTGTATTAAGTAAATGCTGCTCTTAGCTTCTCACTATCAACCACTATGCAATCATCCAAACACGTTATCTCGGTTCCACCAGAGCTAGAAGTACAATCATATTGAATCAGTTTTATTTTGGCGTTTAGTTCTTTCTTTATCCATGTAGATTGTTTAAACCGTAACCTTTAGATACTATCCTTTATGATGTATTTATGGTATTAAAGTTTTTCTTTTTCAGTATTTTTTTTTTTTTTATCTTTGGATTCCAGGCTTTCATCCTGCTTTTCATGTATAGTTCTCTACTATATACTGTTGTATAATATATAATAAGATGTTGGAATTTCAGCTTGTGTCTATGAAATGTATGTAGTTGAAATCTGGTGTGGGTAAACAGCTTCAAGGGTTTGAGTGAGATTTGTTTCATAGGTAAATATTTCACTCCTCCAAATTAGTAATTCTGGTTTTGAAAATTGGTGCATTTTGTATCATAATTGTTAAATTGTTGATCTCATAACATGAAAAGAAATTCAAATAAAACAGGAAAATATATTAAAGATATCTGAACTGGTTTTAATGCCTAATTGCCCCACCAGGAGTACTAATATAACCCTAATATCCCGATACATGTACTGAGTCCCTTCTGACTACTGCCTAATTGCCCCACCAGCAGTACTAATATAACCCTAATACCCCGGTACATGTACTGAGTCCCCTCTGACTACTGCCTAATTGCCCCACCAGCAGTACTAATATCACCCTAATACCCCGATACATGTACTGAGTCCCCTCTGCCTACCTGGTTCTGAGATCTTACTAACAGCCTATGGTAAAGCTTGACAGTACCATATAGTTTTGTTACCTGCATTAGCCAGTGTTACAGGAATGGTAAATTGTTTTATAATGTGTTCAGATGTATATGTTGTACTAATTATTAGTAGCTAAGTAGAACAGACCAAAAAATGAGGCACACTGATGTTTTCAACATTCTTTATTTAATTTCAAAAAGCTGTCTAGATATTGTTTAAAATGATTTTTTTTAACATAGTGTTCACCTAGTTGTCATTTTAGCGTGTATAGATAAAGATAAATGAAAATCCTGGATTGCAATAAGTTCTGTTTTCAGTTTTAATTATAACTGAAATATCAGCAAATTAAAATAAAGCTTGCTGTACTGTAATAATAAACAGACAGATTATGTCCCAAGGGTTATATGATTGATTTGTTCTGGCATCATGGATTTTGAGTTACACCTCTACCTGCCCATTGCTGTAGAATTGTATTTTTCATTTTTTTTTTAGATAGTTCCATTTTATGACCATCTTATATTTATCTATCTTTGTTGTCAATTTGTGCATAAAATATAAGTTAGCATTTATCTGCAGTTGTCTTGAAAAAATCAACGCATTCTTTTTGTTTTGGCTTTATCTGTATTCATCATAGTTTAAGTATAAATCAGTTTTATTTTCGAAATATTTATTTTGCAATTTTGCACAATTGCATGAACTTTTTTATTTAAAAAAAATCTGTGTTATCTAAAATTTTGCTAAAGCAAATAACTGATTTTGGATTGGTTGAGAAATATCAGTAAGACATAATCTTATCAATTCAGCAGCACCAATATTTTATTACCTTTTGATGACTGTCAACTTACCTCAGGTATTGTTCTATGTGTTGCTGAATTCATAAGTGTTCAAGTTATACTAAGAGTAAGTACATTCTTTCTTGAAAATTCTATTTCTATTTTGACAAATTAAAGTAAGAATTTTGATAAAATTATTCAAAAATGAGAATGTATCTAATGAAAACAGAAGATTTCTACCTGGCAACAAAAACATTTTAGATTTATTGCAATTGAATCATAGTTCAATATTGGCATATAAAAATCAGATAACACAGGTTTTTATCATTTTCTGTTCATGCATATATACTATTAAAAAGTTTTTTTTAATTATTATTTTTTTGCATCTAACTCCACCATTTTGTATGTATGCTTAACAGTTTTAGCTTTTCGTTCAGGATTCATGAGTATTTCTATCCATGTCTTTTAAAAATAATGGTAGATTAATAATTATGTCTGAAGACTCCTGAAATTTGGCTGAAGGGTCATTGATTTCTAGGTCTTCATATCTTATAACTGAATTAGATATACTGTAACATATATATAACTGGTACACACCAGAAGATGGAACAATATTACAACATAGAACACCAAGCTGCAATGAAAGTTTCGAGCTCATTAATTTGTTTTGCAACAGATGAAACAGACTTAATTGACAATTATGTATACATTGAAATGTCTATAACTATATAAGATGTTTTCATCATTTGGCTATTGATGACAATAATTCATAGGCCCCAGGTTCGCAATATTTGCCAATATGAGTTTTTCCATGAGGAAACATTATTGAAGTTCAGAAAAATCTAAAGAACCTTTGAAACTGGGGCAGCTTGTACTGTTGTAAATTGTTTGTGTTATAATACGCTAAGTGAACCTTTGTACAACTGGCAGCTTGTACTGTTGTAAATTGTTTGTGTTATAATACGCTAAGTCAGCAGAACAATCAGCTTGACTTGATAATGGGGCTTGTGATGTTGGTTGTCTCCAGCGACGACATGTACTGTACTGTTTTAGGGGGAGATAATCGGGCTTTGGTTGTCTCCAGCGACGACATGTACTGTACTGTTTTAGGGGGAGGCACTACGGCACTGCCTGCTGACGCGCTACTACGGCAAGGTGATACCACGTCTGCCCCGGGACGGTGGCAACAAAGCCCTGCTGGGTCGGTCAGGGTCGGACAGCTCCAAGAGCGCAGGGGGCAGCGAGTCTATCAATACCCTTCATGATGTACAGGTATGATGTGGTCAAAAATGGGGGCATTTTCACCTGTTCTATTATTTTTGGTCATATTACTGATGAACAACACACAAAATAATAATAAACCATAGTGGGTGAACAATTTTGAAACAATTCATCTATGTTATAATTAGAAATAAAGCAAATTCAGTAACAGGATTATTAAAGTTTTGAAACACCAATGGGATTTTAGTATAATATTTGAATATGTATCGGATGACTTGTATTATTTGAACGCATAAAGACATTTTTTGTCTATTGAAAAAGCAATTTACAAAAACGCTTTTATTAAGATTACAAAGCCTAAAAAGAAGTGTGCACATAGATGTTGAGTAGTCAGGTATTGAGATTAGTGTGTATATGTTTTAGTGCCGTCTTGATAAAGAAGGGGCCAGTGACCTCATCGTAGACCTGATCATCAAGGACACCAGTAATAAAATCTTCCTGGAAACTGTTGAGCTGGGTATAGCACTGCTGGAAGGAGGCAACGAAGAGATTCAGGTCAGTGGTATAGCTAAACACAGTCGTGGAATTTAATTCAGGAGAGGCATAAAGATAAAAAATGTCACAAGTTCAGTTACTTCACAGTTTCGTTTGAAATACTTGTGTAATTATTCAAATGTGTTTATGATTGAGTTTTGCACAATAATTAATAAGTTAAATAAAAGAGTTAATGCAAATTACACAAGGCATTAATTTTCTACTTGTAGGAGATACCAGGGAGTGGGCTGCTAACTAGATTCACACACAAATTGATTCCTATTATGTATATATATATAGCACAACTATAACCATCTCAGCAGTCAATCAAAGTTATGAGATCTTGTCATTAAACATTACATTATTCCCAATGTCAACCAGTGTACTGTATACAGTTAACCCTTGGGTCCTAATATTGTCAAATATTGCCCTAATATTGTCAAATATCACTTCTGTGATTTAAAACAACATGGCATTTAGGTGATCGTTTTTGAATTCACTGCTAGATATAATATCTTTATGGTGTCACAAAATTTTGGTGCAGAATTTTAGGAATTTACACCAGATGTCGCTTGCTGCAGTGTCAAGGTCAATGGTGAAGGTCACAAAGTCAAATACATGTACAATTGTATATGATGCTGAATTGTAAACAATGCACAGTATCATGAAGTAACATTGTGTGGATCTATGCCAAATGGCCCATTGGGGTATAGTCAAGGTGCCATAGTCAAAGGTCAAGGTCATAAAGGTCACCTTTGATAGATTCTTCATGGCAAACCTTGTGTAACATCATTATCAAGCAGTATTGGAGGGGTTTACTCCAAGTGTCCACTGATGCCTGTCAAAGGTCAAAAGTCGCGTATGTATAGCTGTCATGGAAATAGATGTACAGTCGAACCTCGTTATCTCGAAGTCGACGGGATCGTTAGGAAACTTCGAGTTATCCGAGTATTCGAGTTAAGCGAGTTCATATGTTTGGCATAAATCTTGGTAAAGTGTTTGGTC
>JAUMHH010183099.1:6161-31241 GCA_032359455.1 Chlamys rubida | reverse complement strand
CTCACAAACAAATGACGTAACAATCAATACCTGCTCTCAAGAGCAGATAACTCTGCAATACGCAAAGACGGAATAAGGATCTTGAAACTATTTTACTTAAGGTTTTTCAGCACAGTCCTTCTGTTTCAACAGTAGTTTAGAATAATTTGCGCATCCCACTTTATTGGCCCAAGCATCATTGATGAGTCATAGAATGAAAAAATAGATATATGAAGCAGTGTCATTTACTTTCGGAACGCTGTTTCTTTTAAAAAAAAAGCACATACACACACACACATTAAAGGTGTAATCACCTATGTGTTACTTACATTCATATTTCTGGATCCAAGAACTTTGTATTGTTATCATTATATACTATTAGTTACTTACCGGATGACATTGACGCTATATGCTAGCACTCAGTAAACTAAACATGTGTTGTGTTGTTTTAGGGTAGCCGTGTGGTCGATGTCAGCTTGATAATTATATAGGCATTGCAGAAATGTATTATAGGGGAGACAACTCGTATAATTGTTAAAGGCAAGACAAACATACAGATCGAGCAGATGTTATTGACCTGTATGCGCAGTCTGCCTCACAGATATATAGTATATATATCAGTGAAATTTATCGTACTGTCAAACTCATTATCATCGTTAAGTGTCATTTGAAATGCCGGATTCACTATTGTCATAACTAGCATTTATGAAACAGTATGGCAAATATAATATTTCATATCTGCTTCCATAGCTGTGTTGTAAGCTTATGGATGTGTTGATTATTTGAAAATTAATTGACTTTTTATGCCTGTAGATTTATTCAAATATATATAAGTTTCGCTTAGAAATGATTTTTACCGTGGTGTAGTGATAGTAATTTGCGGTGTGCTGTCCTTTGGTTTTTGATCATGCTACAAGTAATATTGGAAAATATTTTTAAGTTCGATGAGTTTATATAGAACAAAAATCCAACCCTTGATTTAAAATAACCTTAAGGCTAAATTAATATTACCTGGATGTTGTTGTTTTAGAACAGAAAAGGGAAAAAAGAAAAGGAAAAAGAGTGACCTAAACGGGTATTGAGAAATATATATCTTAAACAGAGTTAATAGTCTGATAATCAATTCTTTCTGTATTCACTATTCACTACCTACCAAACTGCTGTCGCTCTAATCAAATGGAACACAACACACTATCACACACACTTGTACTAATACATACAAAGATGGAAATGCATTGTTTGAGTCAACAAATTCATAAATAGAATTGGGTTGGTTAGAAATGGTCAGTTACACAGATCAGACACACTGGGCTACTACACGTGTTTATGTCAATGCCGTCTTTGTTTATCTTAATGTATGTCTCATGAACAGAATATTTGAAAATGAAAATGCAAGTCAAAGCAACAAAACGGGTTCATATGTATTCGGCATTCATAATTTTTTGATGCAGCTTTGGTGGGTAGGTATTAGTGTTTCTTTCATTATCCCGATCAATGGTGCATGGATTAATCTAGTAGACACTGGTGATGGGGAACGTAGTGCCATTGATATAGAGGTTAATGAAGATGCCTTGAGGTTTACTAGACACATCTAAGCATTATTTAGTGAGCATATGCATAAAAGTAAATAGGACACCAAAAATAAATTAACAATTATTAGACCGAAAGGGAGATTTTGCTAAATTAAGTCAGATAAATTATAAAGTATTTAGGGTACAGTGGGAAAATGAGGTATTTCAATCATTTTGGTAATTAAGGTCATAACAGCATAATAGTTGGCAGGGGAAAGCATTGAAGTTAACTAGGTATCAGCACATTCGGTCGTTAATTATATAAATGAGGCTATATGTTAGGTCAAAAATATAATGAATTTTAATTTCTATTCAGATATAAGTATCCCGACTTTTTGTAAGTTAAGTCACTGAACAAATAAATAGGGGAAAATATTTTATTACTTTGATTTATTGAGAAGATTACAGAAGGCTTCTAATTCCGGTTTGGTGAAACGTTTTACTTACTCAACGTTAATGTGTGCTGCATCAAGTTGAAGTATCATATATTTTTCCAATGACATCTGGATTTTTTTTCAAATGAATGTTTCATGTTTTCCGTATAGTGTATGTGATATTATGAATATAGTTATATATCCATCGTAGTTACTGTACATAAAACTATAGAAACGTTTAACAAAGCATGAAGTATGCATGGCATATGATTATATTGTGAAAACAAATAATAAATAATTTAGAAACATATGATAAATATTTTTTGGTACATGAACTAGTAATTATTATTAGTAATTGTTTGTGGGTATATTATTGGATAAGAACGATCAACTCTTTACTGATTTTTCCCTGATCTTTGATCGATTTCAAATTGATCGATTTCAAAAATCTTATATGATTACATTATAGTGATCAACATTATTTATGTATGTATTATGTATGTACTCTGTAGTCATATCTATTTTGCCATCACTTAGCCATAGACTTAAGTAGATATGGGAAACAGCAACAAACATAACTGAAATGTATCATAACTGAGGTATCAAAAAAAACATACCGGTTGATAGTTAACTATACTGATGTGTGAAACGACTTTAACTTTGTTCTGAAGGTTTTGTGATGAGGATTAACTACATGAACTTAATGCATCTTTGTAGCCAGCACAATAAATAAAACAAAAAAATCCAAGACAGGGAATATTGATCTTCCTAACGTTATACCCCTGGGATAAATCCATCATTTTAACACCATTTCAAAACAGTGTTTACCTGTTAAATGGGTATGCCATAATTAAGCCATAGGATTAAAAAAAGGGGGACAAACTGAACCTGCCGTCATAAGTGCTAGCAAAACAATTATGGATTCTCTGTTCAAGATTGTTAAGCTTTATAATGTCGATAGGTATCAGGTTGTATGTTCATGATTGTAAGGAAATAAGCGAAACATTTGAATGCATGTAAATTTTTCTAGTAAGAGAGTTGATAATGTTATGTGATACGATATTTTGCAGGCAATGAAATGGTCGTTATAGTAACTAACGTCTCCTTATATAACGTCAAGAGATATTTGTAATGCTCCTATCTTGCTTCTTTCGTGCTTTGTCTACATGAACATCTACTGTAAATAAGCTACACTTTGCTATCAAAATATTACTAGGCGAAATCTTGTTTACTTGTCTTCATGCAACATTCTCCTGAAAAGACAAGACAAGTAGTTCTTATATTGCATACGATATTTTTATTTACAGTGCAGATATTAATGTAGAATATTAACATTGTATTATTATGGTTGTTTAATGCTAAACATTCTGTTGTACCTTGAACCGACAGGGCTTTAGCGACACTCTGGTCAAAGACAAAAGAGTAAGATATCCACGCCCTTTGTCCAGTTTGACTGGACAATTGACCTGTCCAGTCCTTGTCACACGCACAATGCAAATAATACTGTCTTTTTTCTCCTAATTCTCGTCTGCTAAGAACAGACAGTAATCAATTCCATGTAGCAAATTCTCTATTTCAACACCAATACAATTTTCTAAGAATAATTTTTGACCATTCAGCTGGACAATGTGTTGCCATTTTATTCACACTATTTGCCAATTTAACCAGACCAATTATGTTTTGGTTTTTTTCGGGTTCGGAAAACAATTCCATGAAATTAAATTGTATAAGGACCACATTGACGGAACAAATGAGTCTTTGGTGTGAAATTTTGACTCTGAAACATAGAATAATTTTGTTTCTGTACCAAGACGAAGTTTTCTTCTAAGTACCCATTAACAGGTCATCTCGACTGTAATAAATGCCGGTACTATTTCGCACGTCATTATGTTATTAATTTTGACATTTTATTGATATGTCGTTTAAATTGGATATTATTAAAGCAGAAATCAGGCAAAAACATGATACGAATTTAAAACCGTAAACCTGTTAAGGGTACGAGAAGGAAAACTGTGATATGTCGAGCTAAACTGTTATCAAATGTGAAAACTCATTATATCACAACAAGGTGTAGAGGTTTCCTTTAAGTCTATCTTCGTCTTTGTTATTGACATCTTGCATGCATATCATCTTTTCATATCAAATGTCATTACATTCACTGATAACGGTCTAGGAATGTTACTGGTTAAGTTACTGGCATGTTTTAGCCATGCACTAGAATATTTGTATCTTTTAAAAATATCACATATGATTTCAAATTGTTTACTAAGCATACAATGTAGTTGGCTGATTAATGCGTTCTATTGAGGCGTAACAATAAAAACAAACTATTTAAGGCAAAAATACGAAGATAAAATAGTATCAGTAGTATTATTTGGTTATATTTAACCGTTCTAAAGAGAGAAACTATTTTGTTCATAAAATTCAATAGAACAAAATACTAGAGTGATCAGGATTTCCTTATATAAATTTAAAAGGAAGACTTTAACGATATGATTATTTCTTTTGAAACAAAAATCATTTAAAAGTAATTGTTTAACCTCCTTCACAATAGAATGCATTTTAAAGCGGATTATTTTTCTTGCATGCCTTTGTTTTTGAAATAAAAAATCATATTGTCACTTATTGACTAAAATGGTGATCGAAAACCAGTAAAATAAATTAATGGTAAAATTTATATACATTTATATAATTTGTAAACCAATTAAGGAAATTAAGTGTTATTGGTTTCTCAGATGAAAACTCCTTATTTGTTGAGTTTTGCCATTTAACTTGAAAATTGTTAATTCCATGAAATTAGTTTTAGAATCATTTTATAATTCTTAATTACTTAAGAGCTTTCACCCCATTTGACCAAGACTAAAAGTCTACATCATAATCATTACAACCTTGGAAGTAATACTGTTTTGTCAAAATATTAATAAGAACATGTATGTAAAGATTTTTGATATTTTTTTGGCATGACGAATTATGGTTATGTTTATATATATTTTTTATTATTTGAATAGGCACTTTCCCGTTACTGAATGCCAAGCACTAAAAACAAAAAATTATGGAATGTGACTTGAAAAACTTTCGTTCAGTTATTAGCTTTTGAATATGTAGCTTGTTTCTATATCTTTTTCACTGAATGGAGAAGACTTGCTAACTATTTGCATAAATGATACATTATTGCACTTTCCGATTGTATCTAAAATCGCATTAGTAGAAGCATGTTTGTTTTACATAATTTTGTGCATAAAAAGACAAAGTAATTTTTCTTGCATGCCTTTTCTATATCACTCAATTATTTTTTTTCCCTTTCACGATTTACAAAATTAGTATAACTGTGAAAAGTAGTAACAGAAGTAACACATACTATTTATTTCATCTGATTTACTAGATGATAATTGATAGATGATTAAAATAATAGATTTTGTTTATATGTAAAATTTATCTTTTTACGTGTTCTTTTAAATGATTCATTTCTCTTTGATTTTAACACTCTAGTAAGAGCATTAAGAAAGCACTTGCGGAAATTGTGAATTTTCTGATTTTTTAGTTTTCACTTATATCCATTAAAGCCTGTAGTAAGAATATTGTCTTTAAAATCCCAACCTTGAATATTATATGAAGCACAACCAAATTCACTGACGTTTATATCTAGCACATTCACTGTATAGAATGATTATGGTAAATGTCTTCAAATTAGTTCACTACTTATCCAGCATTTTGCAATTGTATTCGATTTTTTTTCTGTCGTAGATAGCACCTTAAATTCTTTTAAAGTTTAGAAAAATAAATTCTTCTAAATTTTGATATTTAATAAAATTACCCTTTTTCGTGTGTGAACTTTTTCTATAATTTTTTCAATAATTGTGAAGAGTTTAGGACATTTACCGTAATGAGTGTATGTATGTGAGAGAATAACTTTCACTTAAACCCGTCTAACTGACTACTGTGTTTTGCGTTGTCAGGCCTCAAAGCCCGAGTAAAGCTACACTCCCACCTCTGGAGAGTGGCAAAGACTCTATCTGGCCGAAGGATGCTGGTCCCAGCGAGGAACCACGCAAGTTTGACTCCACTGGCATGTTCCACTGGTGTCAGGCTCGACCTCTGGAAGATGCCTTAATGGTATAAACGTTTGACTTTGATTTTTTAAACGTAACATTTATGTTTTAATAAGTGTTTATAATAAGTAAAATAACGTTGACCTTAGGAAATTTGTATAATTTCTCATCATTAATAAAAAAAAAATTGGATAAGTTTTTCTTGTATAATGTCCTTTGAAAACTGAAAAGTAAATGCTTAGCTTTGTTACCTTGTTAAACCAACCAAGTAATAAATTCTCCTTTAGAAAAAGATGAAAATGCTGCACAAAATTATTTGCATTGTTAAATGTAGTTGACGCAGAGCGTATAGATCTGCAAGGCTTATTCAGTACCTTTATGACACAATGACCAGTGAACATTACTGTTTCGTCTAAAACGAAGGTTTGTCACTCTGAAAATATGGTCAATTGTATTAATGTTTGCTTTGGCAAGTTTTATGGATGCCGTCATAATATCACAGGGAAATATCCTATTTTTTTTATGGTGTGAAGGTCGATGTTTTCAAATATTCTCATTCGTGTGCCTTATGGTTTTGTTGTCACTACCCGAGTTCTTGTTTTGAGGGCGTGACATTACTTTGACCTAGATTTGCATGGCGGGTGATGTCGATGAAGCAGAAGACGCGTACCCTTATCTTATCCTCCTTGTACTCAAGGGTCTCTACGTAACTGTTTGATTTGTTCATAGTTTGCCCTTGTTTTATCGATTCCCTGCTCTGATTAAGGTTTTGTTGACATTTCTATATTCTCTTGTTGTTTTTTTCTGTAGGACCGAGACAAAGCTTCAGTGACAGTATTGTGTAATCATGTGGTGGTTTGCTTGTTTGCGGACGCAAATTCTCCCTTGATTGGTATGAGGAACCTGGTGATGCCACTGCGAGCCAGTAATTTCCACTATGCAGAACTAAAGCATGTTGTGATCGTAGGTAATTTAGACTACCTAAGGAGGGAATGGAAAACACTACAGAATTTTCCCAATTTGACCGTTCTGCCTGTAAGTAATTCCTCAACTTTAAGGTGACCTATCTTTGCGTAAAGCTAGATACATGTTTTTTAAACTAAAATTTCATCAGCAATTAAGATTTTCCACAAGCACTTTTAACAAATAGAGCGATTTGTTAAATTGTCATTTTAATTTTTTCTATTTTAATAATTTTAATTGAGTAGTCATTTAATAAGATTTAGTGTATACAATCCTTTTCGTCAGTAATAAATATGTATGATGTCCTTTTGTTCTTGCAGGGGTCTCCTTTAAACCGTGCCAATTTGAGGGCAGTGAACGTTAACCTCTGTGATATGTGTGTAATCGTCTCGGCCAAGGACAAGAACCTTGACGACCCTCACCTTGTGGACAAAGAGTCTATTCTGTGTTCACTAAACATCAAAGCCATGACTTTTGATGACAGTATAGGGCTGCTTCAGGCCTCCGCTCAGCCTGGTGCAGGTGTGTTGAAGGAATATTTAGACACTGTTTTCAATTTTAAATGTGTCCTTAGCCTCTTTGACTGTTCTTATCTGATTAAGTCTGTATCTTATCATGTACAAGGACGAAATCTTAGACATAGTGCGAAACATTTTACAAGTCATTTAGCAGACTTGACATGTTCGTAAATTTAGCTATTTTATATGAAGCCAAATATATTTTAACCATATCCTGGATACAAATAATTTAGAAATATCCGGTAATCTCTGTCAAGTTTTAAGGAACAGCTTATTATTTTAGCCACTGACTGTTTAACATTGTATTGTTGTTGTTGTTGTTGTTGTTGGTGGTGCTATATTTGCAACGATATTATATTATACATGTTATTAGCAATCCTTTTATTGGACAAAAATACACACTATATAAATTACGTATGAAAAATTAATCATTTCAATTTTGTGTTGTAGCAGCACTTGTATATATACAAATACTAATTCAGAAGATCGTTGTAAGTAGAATGATGTTGTATATTTTGTATCCAGGTTTTCTTCCTCCTGGTTTCTCACCGATGGGCAGTCCAGCAAAGCTGGCTCGACGAGGATCTGTTTGTGGTTCCAACGTTCCTCTCATCACTGAACTGGGTAAGTATACCTACACAAGTGTTGAAACTAGATCAGGTCAGCGTTTAACTGTCACGAAGTAAACCAGGACAAGCGTTTTAAGATATATCCATTACACACCGTGTATTTTTTTATGTTCTTTCGAGATAGGGTTATAGTTGATATGTACATTATCTAAACAGTTGCCATATTAAGTGTTTCATTTGCATTTTACGGTGCAGTTTTTACCAAATCTTCATTTAAGAGGAGAGAGAAAAAGAGTTCGTCATTATGTATGTATGTGAGATTTGGATGCTCTACACCAGGGGTCGCAAATTTGGTGTCAAAACCTTGACAAAAACTCGGTTCTGAACAACATTCTACACCTTCGGGTAGATATACATATCCCACATACCAACATATGATAGACTCTATGAATCACCCATACTGACATATTGAAGATTCTATTAGGCGTTTGGTAGTTTGATGCATCCGGTACTGGCTTTTTAAACAAGGAACGTCAAAATGAAGAATGCTATTACAACGATTGCCAAGTTATCTATTAATTCCTAACTAGGTACAGTGCACTTGTTCGTCGTAATATCGTTGCTTTACATGACACAACGTTTTGTTAATCCAGGCACGAAATTAAACATTTAAATTGATGTTGTAAAATCTGGTTTTCCAGCAAATGACTCCAACGTTCAGTTCCTCGATCAGGATGACGAGGATGACCCCGATACAGAATTATACATGACGCAACCTTTCGCCTGTGGCACGGCGTTTGCTGTCAGTGTGCTCGACTCCCTAATGAGTACGGTAAGACTACTGTTTACAAAATCGATCCAATAAATAATTGATTTGCATTATCACCAGGTAAATAATTCAACAGAATCAGTTTCGTTCCATGATGGTTTGCCTTAAGGAGGAATAGCATATCGATTGCGTATTACTTAAATTACAAACAATTGTTTTGGTTTTTTTTTTTTTTTTTTTTTTTACAAACAATTGTTGCCTTCTTTTGAAAATATTTACTTTAAACTACACGAAGAAAAAAGGCCTAATTGTAGTTGTTGCGATGTTGTCCGTTGTCTCAAAATGTTTAACGGTCCATTTTTGAAACTGTTGCTATTTGGAAAGGACTTGACACAATTCCCTGCCGCATTTTGCAGACTTTCTTTTGTTTGAGCATTTCATCATAGCGACGGTGTGTCAATAATGACGTCATAAACATGTTAATTGTTGCTTTGGTGCAAACCAGAAAAACCTATCCACCCTAAATCCATTTGCATTCATGATGTAAAAGGTTTATAACAACGCACATAAAAATCTCGAGTTTATGTTTAAGAGTTGAATTAAATTCCTGAAATTCTTCTGGGTTTTTTTAACGATGACAAAATAATTGAATATAGAACGTATTGTAAATGACAACTGTCACTCTAGATTTAAACTTAAAATGAATGCAGATACAGGAAACATTATTTATAGACATCGAGTATCATTATATTGATTAGAAAATTAATATCAAACCTACAAGACATCGGCGAGTTTATTTTCTGAGATAAATTATTTGATAAAGTTGCTATTTGTTGTAAAAATTATTTAAATATTCTTACAGAGTTACTTCAATGATAATGCCCTGACTCTGATCCGGACGCTCATCACAGGCGGGGCGACTCCGGAACTGGAACAGATCCTAGCGGAAGGGGCAGGAATGAGGGGAGGTTACTGTACTCCAAATGTCCTGTCCAATCGCGACCGATGTCGGGTCGCCCAGGTGTCGCTGTTTGACGGACCTCTAGCTAAATACGGAGTAAGTATTCCAATGTTAACAAAACATTATGTTCTAGCCTTCACAAAGATGACCGGGTTTAATTCCCATTATTTAACAACCATAGTGTCTAACAAAGTTGTAATAGCAATCCTTCGAAACAGACTGTAAACCGGAAGTCCATTCATCAGTTTATCAAAATGTAGTTCAGAGATAGGTAAAAATACATTGAAGCAATTAACAAAGACGAAGAAAAGCATTCAGTAATTTTTTAAAAGTATAGCGCCCCAAAATCTTTTACTGACCATCTTTCCAAACTGAAGTGATTAATATAAGTTGCAATAACTTGTTTCATAATTGTTGTAAAATAAATAAAGTTTATATTTACATATATATTCAATTTAAATGTATTCAAAATGTACATGAAAGATTCAACTTTAGAGCAGTTTTGTTTCGATTAAGAGTATTCTCCCTTGTATGTAAATGACAGTGACCTTACGGAGTTTTCTGACTAAGAGTAACTTCCCTTTGCATGAGTTTCCTTCTTAATTTTGTACACTGCGTTTACAAATAACGGGATATCATTAACGGTAAATTACAGAATTAGCAGTAGGTACGTCCCGAATTGTTGGTCATTTTCGTCTTTAAATACTCAAATTTTTAACGACTGTTATTTTGTAAAATGCATGGCAATATGAATCAAACAGGTATATCATTAAATTGCAAATGTGAATATGATTTTTTTTTATTTAATGATACTTATAACTATATGAGAATGAATGTAGAGGCCTTAATTGAAAACATCACATTAAAAATTGTCTTTGAGAGATCATTCTCATATTTTCGTAAATGATTCATAAGCTTCATTGTACCAAAATTGATGAAGTACACTTTTAATTTGATATAAAAACGTTGCATTTAAAAATTACTTTGTTTTATAAATAAATCATATGCTCAATGGTACATAACATTTGATGTAATACAGATAACACTTCTAATTCAGAAAAGGCCTGAAACTTGAACTACTGATTCATGTAATAAGAACCCCTGTCACACATTTTATAGACGACCAATAAACACCTACAGATTTGTAATGCTTATACGTATTTGGTGCTCAACACTGACCAGTGAACATCATACGAGAGTTGTGTCATGAATTGATAAATTGAAATTTTGAGTTGTGCAATATATTTTCATTTTATAGTTGATATTTTGAATGATAGAAATGAACTTAATTTCACAAATAATTTAAATCTTTGATTTAATCATTTATTCGTTGGTTATTTTTGCAGGATGAAGGTCACTATGGGGACCTGTTCGTGAATGCATTACGGCGTCATGGGATACTCTGTATAGGTTTATATCGATTCCGGGACACAAGCGACTCCCATTCTAGCCCCTCATCAAAGCGATATGTGATCACAAATCCTGCTGAGGACTTCGCCCTCCTCCCAACAGACCAGGTAATAATTGGCAAATCCAACTGCAGAAAATTGTTTTCTAACATTGTTGGTGTAACAGCATTTCAAATATACTGTCACATTTTCCCCACATTTCATCTTCATATTGTCAATATTTTTTTTCCATTTCTTGTTTGCACATATCATGCATTTTATTCTTAAAAATACTTTATAATACTCTTCTTTTCAATAGCATTTTTTCTTAATTATTTTAATTTCTATATCAATTATCATGCATTGCGAAATTCTTTCCCCATGACCCTTCCTATTTTGGTATGTTAAATAAATAATATGCTATGGGGCTTTAATCTTCTTCATCTTTTTTTAAAGCTTACATCTTTTACATTTCGATATTGCAGATCAATGTGCAGTTTAATCAAATCTAATATAAATGAATTGATGTAAAAAAAAAAACAGTATTTCAAATTAGCTCATGTTGATCAATCTAGTTAAATCCTTTTGTATTATTTAAAAACCAGTCACCTGTAGAAATAACTTAAGCAATACAGTCTTCAATATTTCCTTTCATTTCATCAATTTTTTTCAAAAGATGGTAAATAAATAGAATTGAACAAGAGGCTACGCCTATAACAGTTCTCTCCTTTATGTCTTTGATATCAAACCTCATCAAAATTTTCATTTATTTTCATATCTGGAAAAAGGTATAGTTAGAAATCGAAACCCATAATCAGATTGATATTTATTAATTTCTTATTGGCTGCATTTATTACATGGTAGGGAAGGTATGGGTCATGGGTTAGGCGTTGCTCTTTCTCTTTATATCCACTCGTTTGATCTAAAGTTTGATCATTATCATATAAATTGCATATCACTCATGTTTCAATTATTCACGGTGTTCACCAAATAGTCTTAATATTTCATGTAGCTTTCAAAACATTTATTGAGAAGAGAAAATCGGAAATTTGAGTGTAAATAATGATGTCAAAGCAAAAAACAAATATAGATATATACAAATGCATGAATAATTTCGTATTACGTTTTTAACAAAATATGAAAAAGACAATAGAACCATCAGAAATATGTATTTTGAGGTTAATCATTATCCTATTCCATATACCTCGTTTTTTTCTGCCATTAAATCTTATAAGGAAAAGACTTAAATACAATATTATTGTTCTAGAATTAAAAAGGGTTAAATAAAGGTTATTAAGTGATTGCTTATTAAATATTTTTTCAACATTTGCTCAAAACATGTATTTTACCGATGTCCCTATGTAGCTCAATCTATGTTAACTTTAATTTTACAGAAAGGCGAAATAAAATCTTTGCAGTAAAAACAAAATTACACTCCAATTTGATTTTGTCTTGCTCAGCACATTGTAATTGTTTATTTATGAACAATTTATCTGTCGTAATCTCCATATACATGTACCATGCATGGAACAACCACTTACTTGAATTAAGATAATGTAAATACCAAATCTGATAATTCAGACCCTGCACACAAACAATAATAACCAACAAACAGTTTATGTTTGATTGGTTCGAAATCATGCAATAGACACTGGCTATCAACCCTGTTTATTGAAAAGCGAAGTATTTAATGTCATTGCAATTTGGTTAATATTGTCCCTACATAGAATACCGAATATATCCCTCGATACTATTTTGTATTCTGTCAAAAAAAGGATTCAAATCCCAAATAAAAAATATTCAACCCTTTTCTTCACTTTCCGCTTCTTTATCCTTAAATCTCATCCTTGTATTTTCCAAACATTTTACACTCCTTTTTCCTATAATGAAAACCAAACCCTTTCCTATAAAAAGTACATCACGTCAATCAAAAAATTTTAAAATCCTTTGATATGAAAGATAAAATATATGGTCGTTTGAATACATGGAATATTTCATTAAAAGTATCCATAATGTTTTATTTATATTATAATTTGACAGATTTTTTAATGCGTAAATAAATATCTATTTTCATTTTCCATTTAATACACTTTCATCGAGAAGTCATTTTAATAGACAAATGAAATTGCATTTAATGCTGATACACGATACATTCGCCTTATGACTTGTTTCTTGATGCAAAACATTTGTAGAAGTATTGAGTATCTGTATAAGGAGCGTATCGATAGCTTGCAAATGGTCTTAATCTGACCAATTTACCCTAACCGATCATCACGCCATATAATGAATTATGTTTTATAAGAAACCCGTGTTCAGTTTATGCAAAATCACAATGTGCTTAAGACTTCTATATAAATGTAGGATCTATACGTCCTTCCTGTCAGAATGCAGAATTAATTGTTTAAGATATTAACGTTCTTTCTGTCAGAATTCAGAACTATCTAAAATATAACTACGATACATCTGGCTGTTAAGATTTCTTATTTAACTAAGAATATATAATATATCTTATATTTGTTTCTTCAAACTATTCTTAATACACTTATCGCAAATAAAATCCTGATCAATATTTTTAATTAGCAAAAAAGAAATTAGCAGTTACTTACTCTTCTGTGTCATCACATGAAAGGTTAAAAGGGTATTTTTCGAAGTAAGAAAATGACGTCAAAATTCAACGCATGGATTAAGATGAATTTAGGCCAATCTGAAGTGCATGTATTTTGAAACAAGAATGCATGGGTTTTCCCCTCTTTTGGATTTAGCAGACTTAACTTTTGCCATGCAATAAACAAAACCTTAGACTCAAGCCAATAAAGCCATTGCCTCCCTAAATTGTGATGTTGACACGTTTAATACATTAAATACAATAAAAGTATTGAACCAACTAACTTCAGTTTAAGCTGGGTAGATCGAATTCATATCGTGGATATTCATGTTTCATTTTAACTGTTATGTGTCTACTTCTAAAATCCCATTTTTGCAAAACAAAACTGAATTTCCATATTAGCATGCACTTTCAATAATATCGTTAATTTAAGTTTGTTAAATATCATATTTCGCCATTTTACCGGTTTTACTAAATCAATATGTTTACTACTGTTCACGTTAAGTTCTCAGAAAGGCATGCAACCAAATGTAGAAAAAGCTAACACTCAGCACAAACATATATTAATAAGACAAAATATCGACTTGAACAAAACACTTACATATATAACACATTTCCTGTTTGATTTCGTCTCTTTATAACGATTCTATTTTTGTATCCCACCTCAAGTTTTCTATTTCTTAAAGATCAAATTTCCCCTAGATACCCGACACTAAATCAAATTGTCTACCCAACCTTGTTGTCCTGTTTCTTAAAAACCTGTATATCCTTTGTTTTATACATAAAAACATTAACTTGAAGAGGACATGCTAAATCGCATGTTGATATCAGATTCCCAACAGATACCTTTTAGCCTGTTTACTAAATAATTATTTACATATGTCTTCACGATACACTTATATATTGTCACCTTCATGTAGACAAGGCTGCCCGGTGTTTACATTAGTGCAGGACGTGACCTTTGACCTATGTTGACATTTATATATTAATTGAAAATAAATATAACAAAAACATCTTTTGGTATATAAAAGAATAATTTGTAAAAAAAAATGAAGATCATTGTCGGAATTCAATTGAACAAAAAGACAAAGGATATAATATTATTTCGAGAGGTCAACATTTGTCACAATAGATCAACAGATCACTTTCCCGTCAATGTAGTGCCCAGTGACCATGTCTATCTAACTTTACAATTTGTTATATTTTTTCATTCTACTGTTTAGGTTTTTTGTCTTGTGCCATGCAATCTCTCACAAAGTTCCAATACCTCTTCAAGTCGGAATGAGAAAAGTAAGCCTATCTGTATATATATATATATACATAGCCTATACAGTGTAAACAGTGTATACTGCTTTGGCTGCTTCCTGTGCTTCTACCGTTGTGGTGTTGTAATTGGTTAGGTTTTGTAGCATGTCTTGATGGTGATGATGATGATAATGATGATGATGAATGGTGAACACTGCATGCAGAAGACGAACTTATGCTATTGTACATTGCAGAAATAAAGCTTTTCCAGATTTACTAATTAGTAACAAAATATATTTATTTTATAACAAATACAAAAAAAAATAAAAAAAAAAAAAATTATCAAATAAGGTGGCAGGACATTTTTTCTTTAGTTATAACTCTACGTATTGTTCCTGAAGGTTTGTATGTGATGTCACTTCCGGTTGGTATATAAATATATATGGTTTATAATCCTGTTCTGATATTTCATCTCAGCGTTAAAAAATATCTTTTAATTACTTTGATATAACAGAATCTGTGTATTTTTTAGCATATGATAAACTAATGTTTGTGATGCTGTAAAAACTTCTCATTGCAAACATGAATGCAATTTATTATTGCAACATTTCCAAATGTGACACCATTTATTGGCATGTTAGTTTTGTTAGCAAATATAGTTGCTCTGTTTGAGACTTGACGTAATTATCTGATCAGCCATGTATGCATGTCCAAGAAATATTTCAGTTTTATGTCACTTATAAAATATTGAGCCGAGTGTAATTTTTATTCTTTGGTTTTGAATTCAAATGAATGAACATTATTCAATTTGATCCTGAGTACTATTTAGTTGGTTAGCACAAACAAATTTAATTTATATTAATACAGTTACTACTTTCATTTCAACTATTTTCCCTTTTGGCAATTTGTCTCCAAATGCACATGTTTATGTAATCAGAGCATTCGGTTTTTATTTAATTACGTCACAAAATGGTAAAGGGCATTGTTAATAGTAATTTATAATTTTATATTTTAATAAAACTTTGAAATAATATTATATTGCACTTTTAGATATTTGTTTATAAAAGTATAATATTTTTCAATTCGTTTACAGTTTCATTTAATTGACAGTTGATTGAATATATTCTGTATTGTTAAGACGTTCGCCGATATCGTTATTGATTGTATAACATGTACTACATGTTTATATTTGCATTGAAGGGACAGAAATGTGTACTACAAATTATGTCACAGTTGTAGATTCACGATTGTCAACATCCCTATGTACTATCGGTTTATTTTATGTTGCAGTATACATAGTGTAGTTGTATGACTGATTTTTAAATAGCAAACGCCTGTACAATAAAATCTCGTTTAATGCGCCCATTTTTCGAGCACATATTTTTGCGTTATAAAGGGGTTCGGTGATGTATCTGGATAGACGTACAAGACCAAACGAAAATTGGACGTTGAAATGTAACTAGGGGCATTACTTCGAGTTTTTACTGTATATGCAGCTAGACTAGTCGTTATAATATATATGATTTTGCAGAGTCGTATGTGCACAATGTATGTAAAGTATCGAAATATAACTGAAGTGATAGCAATAACCTTAATTTAACCTCAGAACTAATAACACTAATGCAAAATGTAAGCAAAAGGAGGTTTTACTCGGAGACCCTTGGACAGAACAAAACCAAATGGGTGCTCCAGAAAAATTAAAATCAGGATAGTGACAACGAAAACAAAAGCCACGCTAATGAGCATACATGTAATAAAAACGATATATATTCCCACAAAGAACGTCATCACGAGAGCAACCAGTATCTCTTCTTTTTAAACCTTGTGTTGTAAGTTTGTCTGTTTGCAATCAACATAACACAAAAATCTTGATAGTATGGGTACGTCCGTGAATATCCACTCACTGGACTTGTAAACACCTTAGGTGATGGATGGATATAGGAAAATTACTGCCAGGTAAGGGAAATTACTGTCAAGAAAGGGAAAGTAAGCGGCCGGAAAAACAGCATCGTTCCCCTTAACTTACCGTTTAGTAATTAATCCCTGTTGGTCATGTTCTAAGTAAAGATCGATGTTAGCAGTTGATATTGCCTGTGCTGATACGTTTTTCCCAAAAATATTTAGCCTCATATGAAAATAAAAACAAGGAATGGGTAACTTTTTGATGACAAATCTTGCCAACGCACTCAATAAAGGTATTGTCAACCAGGAATTCAATAATTCTGTATTTTTTTTTTATAGATGACACGATCTTCAAAATGCCAGATAGTGTATACTGTCCTTGCTCTTGATTGTTTGCTACTTGTAATGACTCTATGGCCGTCCTGAAAGTTGCCTGTTTGGTTTTCCTCACTATTCCTTGCTCTACATATTCTGTGGCATCTGAAGAAAACAAAGGGCCTCTGTTGCGGCTGCAACCTCGTTCTCATTCCGATCAGTATCTTTGCCTAAAATTAAGTCACCCTGATGTTGAAATGGCTGATCTGGCTTTCGACTTGCTTGCCATATGAAGCAGTGATTGGCAAAGATGTAGCTGAATATTGTAAATATATGTCGGTATATACTGTACATAATCTGCTAATACTTCAGTACCAGTCGGAATGAAATAGTCTACCGCTTCAAATAAATAATATCTCTGCTTTTATTGATAGAATATCTCTTCCACCTTGAAAACGTATAAAAATCTCTCGAGATTGATTGTTGAAATGGACTGAATTGGGGTGCAAGTACAATGTAGCTGATAAAGGGAATGCTTTCTCCGATGGCTTTGAATTATCAGAGAATGTCAAAAGCTGTCAATTGTTTACGTCTGTCTGTTTTTGATCTTGTGGGTGACCTTGATGAGTTACATGTGAACTGTCCTGTCAATGCATGTTGTTGTCATGGTTACCAGTGTGAGCAACACGCGTCCATTGCTGGTGTGGTCTGTTGCATGTTGGGTAATTGTGGTGGTAGAGTAGATTAGAGGTAATTTTCAACGCCATGGTCATGCGAAGCCTATACTGGTCACGATTTATAAACATTGAATACTATAACTTAAATTATCGTTATTGACGGGAAATGGGAATAACGGATGAGTCCTCCTTCAAGACGCTCCAAGTCAGAGTAAAAATATCGAAATGGCATTATTGCCCCTGCGTCTATTATTTAATGAATCACATACAAAGTATGTTGTTAGTGTTTATGGACATTTTGAATGAAATGTAAATTTATCATTATTTTAGTTTCTTCCCTAGTTGTTCATGGGTAAAATTGTACTGCTGATTACAGAGAAATGTCAATAATTTCTTTAACAATATATGAAAAATTATTTGTTTCTTACACAATTTTCTACACTTTGTTTTTCAGGCATTTTGCCTAATGCCTTTCAATCAATCGGATCCCGGAAAAATACTAATAAGGCCGACATCAAACAAGAGTCGTGTACATAGCAACGAGGTGGAGCAGATTCAGTAGGTCATTAAAGGGGCACCACACGGAGCTGCCAGGGGTCAAAGAGTGCAGCGTATTTGCAGACTTCAAGTTGCCTTTGTGCAGCGATTAGCAGACACAACATCACAAATAACGAGCTGAACAGAATAACGTTTGGACGAATGTTGACTGTTGAAGAAAGATATATATTCATGAAGAAATCATAAGTCAGCTGATCATTGAGGTTGAAATAATGATTTTTTTTAATGTACCAAAGAAAAGATTGTTCAACCCATCGAATTGTTGACAACGTACGCATTTCACTTTTTAATACTCAGTCGCAATCCTTCGGTTTTAAACGTTCTGGATGATTATGATAAGGTGGAACTGCTACATTCTTTATCATGATGTGCAATATGTAATTTTTCATGTTAGAAGTGGAACATTGCTTTTAAAAACTCTATTGTCAATTGAGATTGTTTGTTATACGTACATGGATTGTATCGTTACCCTATCTTAGGTATAATATACCATGAAAAACCTCACCGATCCGGAAACTTGTTGTTGTTTTCCGAAATACACATTCGCTATATTCCATATATAATATTGCTTGGTAGACTTATTGTTTACAAACGTGTCAAAAAGAAAGCAATTCAAGAAACTGTTAAGCTATTTTTATGACACGACAAGATTTTGACATTTTTTTTTTTTTTTTTTTTTAAAGAAGCAGTAGAATGAAAAAAAACATATTAAGGGAGTTATTCGTATTAAATATAATATCAATTCTCACATTAAATTGTTATATTCATTTAAGAATTGCTAGATCCGTGTAAATGATATTAAAGATACATATATAGAATATTATATTATTTAAACAACACACATTTTCAAGTATTCAATTTTTCCCAATGGAAAAGTTTGGTTTAACAGGAAGATTTTTCATGAAACATTGATATTTTTTTAGTACAAAAGATGAAAGAAAAAATAAAATGTTTCAGAGTTTTTTTATCACTTTGTTAATATGCAATAATATTTGTTAAGATTAGTAAATATGAATATTTGGGGATTACTTTTTTTTTAAAAAAGATTACTGCATAATTTTCAAGAATTGTTTAAATATTAAAGATATAATGTTTGATATTTTCGTGATACCAATTAGTGCTGAATGTAAAACCGAATCCGTATATATTTAGACTTTGGAAACATTTTCTTATCTAATTAAAACAATACTCCTTCTGTTTTTGATAAATCTGGATTTCATCATATATCATAATAATGATAATAATAATTATGATATATGTTTAATTTTTTTTCGCAGGATTAATTTGCGATGATTGTTTTTTTTCAATTTTACTGAACATCGAGAAAGGAAATCGCACATGAAGCTAAACTTGCTTTACAGTTAGTTACAAGATCCGCTCTGTTTTGTACGGTCGAACGGCTGTGCTAAATCCGTAATTCTTCACAAAAAGTGTTTCCTCTCCTCTTAAATTTTTTATTTTTTTTTTATTTTTAGGTGATTTTTTTATTCAATTTAACTAAGCAACACCAACAAATGTAATGGCAAAGAAACTTTAGGCTCTATTTTCAGTTAGAAAACGCCCTTCATATTACACAAGGTGTTATGTTTTGTAATGCTTGGGGAGAATTACGGATGATTGGTTACACAAACCACATGATTACTATGACAGTATTATGATGAGAGCTTAGCTAGTGCTTTGCAGATTTTTTCTCTATACACTTGTTAATAAGCGGATATTTCATATTGTATGATACGCTGGACTGTGTTATTTATTTTATCAAATTTTCTGCTTGGCGTTTTCACATTGACTCATTGTTTATGTGTTGATGTGTTTCGGATATATTATGCGCGTGTTCATACCATCCAATGGGAACTCAGATGATAAACTTAGATTTGTGACAACGTTGTGGATTGGCTCTCCAAAGTCAAAGGTCATATGCAAATGTTGTTTTTATCATGTATATATATTTCCTGACTAGAAAAATAAAAAAAATGTGTACTGTTTTCAATGTGTAATAAAGAAACGTATTTATATTCAGTACAGTGTTAGTTTCACCTGGATAACGGGTGTTGTTTTTAGGGCAATTTATTAATTTCATGAATTTTCCGTTATCAGAATCTACGAAACAAAATTGACTTCTAAAACAGTATTTGAAATAAGACAAAAGTCCATTTTGGAACCAATTAAGAATTAAGTTAAACAAAAACGTATTTTACAGGTAATATGATCTTTCTGTTTCCCGTGCATTATGTTGACTCGTATGCTTATTTTTCATAGGAGTTTGGTTGACTTATAGCCTATATTGTACAAATATTACAGAGACATTTGATGTTAATATTGTACATATATCCTAGACACTTATGTGCAAAACTCCGCCGGCTAAATGGTCAAAATGTTTCATATCATTCCTTAAATACCTACGACTTTACTCATGGTCATCATTATCAAATTATAACCAATACGATTCACTGTTACAAGTATTTGAGGAAGTATCTCTGTGTTTGATCCATGTTTCTTCATGGTACCGATCCTTACCAACTTTTTCTGCCTAGAATTTTAAAATAAGTTCGCAAATAGCACAACCTGGTCACTGCTATATTCGAATTTCTGTCGTTTTTAAGCAAATATGTTTTGCTTTTAATCATCTGCATCGAATATTTGTAGTTTGTTCTCATCCGTATAAACAATTCCCTAAGTATCAACGCAACATACCTAGCTGCGCAAATGGTTAGCACCATACAGGGAAGTAAACTTGCGAGAGACCGGCGTTATGCGCCGACTCTAATGTACTATCTTTAAGCAGTTGAAGTTCTATACAACACCGATCATAACCTTGAATAATTGTATTGTGATGATATCTGTGATATTTTTGCCCCATGGTTTACATTTATTTTTCTAAAATAAAATGTTATGTTATGATAGATAATACGTCTTAATATATTAATATTGTACAAAATTGTTGACTTCCTGTTTGTAACATGTTAGGTGTTTATAAATCTGGATATTTTCTACGTTTTATCGAGAACTAGTCGATATTGAATTATTCAATATACTGGATATTATATACTAAAAATAGTACAGTCTTGTAACTATCGTCGACATTCCCATCCTGAACAATCTGTAAACACCTTCGGATGTCTTCGGGAATTTCCGGAAGAGACGGAGAACTTTTCTATGCTTGCCGAAAAGGCCCGAATATGTCCGATTGTATACAAAGTATATTAAAGAATAGACTTTTAAAACTACTGTATGCATAGTAATACTTGCGACAAAATTATTTCTCTGATTTTTTGCTGTACGGCAGAGACTTAAAATTCTTGAAAGTGCAAATTCAACATGTTAGTTCAAGAGAGTAATACTGCGAGAATTTTAACGCTTAATACTGTACATTGAATGTTTAATTTTTTTTTGTATTTAGAAATGGTTTACTTGACTTACCGCTTGAATATTGACGTCAGCTTAACTACCCTGTAGTATGTGTCTTGTTTATCCAATAGGTGATCGTGTTATAGTTGTGCTTTCTTTTACGGTTGATACATTATAAAATTATCATAGAATTCGATGTTAATTTACTGTTATTTCAATCCCAAACGGTTCATTTGCAATTTTGATAAATGTGATTTATTGTGTTTTTGATGACACAAATATCGTTCATTTTACCATCATTGGTGTATGTGCTTAACTTCAGTTTAACATTTTCATTTTATCGTGATTTTTTAAATATTTTCTTTTAGTTAGGGAAATACCAAGATGCGACCTTACCTATATAACCACAGACAGTACATAATTACATTTGTCCAGCGCTTTCTGTATACATTGTATATGTATACGCCCGAGATCATTTAGTCATGAATCATTGTGTCAAATGCGTACTCGAGGAAAAAATGTTCACAAAAATTATAGGATATACAGTATCTGATATCATAGATGGGCAAAAACATCAAATTATGCTCTATGTCCTTCGCAACTTTGTATTACGTACAATGATGTTTTTTAATGAATAATTAACTACTCGGTTCATCTAGTCAATTTCCTGTACAAAAAAAACTACCCAGGGTACAAGAATAAATATTTGTTCAATCTGTTTCTCAAATTAAAAAGGGGAGGTAACTGATATCACAGAAGGGAGGTAACTATTTAAAATTTCAGTGGCATTTTCTTTGCAAACGTAACTGATTGTTTATTCTTTTGTATTTTAAGTGGATGAGTTCAATTATAACTCACTGTGTTGTATTTTCGATGGCAAACCTGCAGTATATTTTTGCAAACGTTTGTATAAGTTCTGGTTTTGAAGTTATTTGTCTGATTTCCGCGGGGATGTTTTGCCGAGAAATGTTCGGGATTTAGTTTGGGTAGTTATAAAACCGGACACGGATATTATCGTTCCGGCGATGGCGAAGAAATTAAATTTTGTTCTGTAAGGATATCAGTTATAAACACTGACTGTTGTAATTTTTATATTATATTTGAAATTCACAAGCTATGTGTAACCGTACGTATTTCTGAAATAAATGATACTTTTATACTTACATATGTGTCTGTTTTAATTGATCTTGACGGAATAACGTGTGGTGAGTTGGGGAGGGGGATTAATGTATTAATTAGGGTCGAGGAAGTTGTTTTATTCATTGAATGTGCACCCATGTCATATTTTTGTTTAGCATATAATGCACTGTGTTATCCAGTGACCCTAACAGCCCTGAGATTGGTTGAAAGTTTCAATTGTTTCAATTGTGACGTACACGCCTTGGACAAGTACATGACGTCACAGATTTACGCACTGGAGTCAAAACGGCGACTTTTTACATTCCAAGGTTGCATGAATGTCAAAAATCTTGAGTATGTGATAAGGATCTTACACTTGTTTTCATTTCATATGAAATTTATGAAACTTGACACGAATGTTTCATTTTAGCTCGCCAGAGGCTCGCTAAATTGAAAAATTCTTAGACTCGTTTAATAAATCTTGTATTAAATGGAAACTCATGTAAGATCCTACATTTTTTATTTCACTTATGTAACAAATATGACCTATTACGACGTCATTAAATGATAGTGACATGACGTCACATACTTCAAAATTATATTATGAAGTCCCAATAGACAAAATGGCTGTTGAGCCAATATATTGGAATTTGAGACTTCCGGAATGATCCGGGAAACTGTGCTCTTAAGTAATTTTCCCCCTAAAGTTGTTTAATTTATAATAATCAGTGATAATGTTGGATGATAATGGAGAACGTAGAGAAATCCACGTAGTTGGGCTAGATACCCGTTCTTTTCCACGTCAGGTCGGGGAATCGGACCCCGGCTATCTTGGTGATAAACGAGTGCGCTATCCACTGCGCCACCCGATCAGCCTCAACAGGAGTTTGTGAGTGTGTGCATGTTAGAGGGAACCGAACGAAAGCATCCCCCATCCCCACCTCTCCCAAAGTCCCATCCCTGTCAGCCCTCGCATTAACGAAAGGTAAATTAGAAGCTTTTCTATACCGACTTTTATTTCAGCAGACCCGTGTCCAAAATGGAAGGTATTTCGCCATGGATAATTCAATCCAACCACCATTCATTGCTCTTTATTATTATTATGTTCATTTTAAGAAGATGTTTCATTGCAATGATATAGAATTTCACGACAAATATTGGATTCCAGCATATCTACGTTCCCCTACTATACAGTACCCAAAAACACGGGATTTTACATGATGACTTGTGTTCATATTGACACATTTTTTGCAGATCCTTTAGCCAAGCAACCAAATCGAATCATTGTGCTTTATTAGCATTTTGACCCACTGAACTGATTTATACATGTACTATCCGTAAGACTTAGTCAGCAATGTTTATGTTTATGTTTGGAAAATATATTTCGGTAGAAATCTGCCTACGTAAAAAACGGCGATTTTGATATAATTATAATCTTTCTTCTTCATGGATTAAACTTACCTTTTAATTTAGTATTGACTCTTATAAAACCTTACTGAGCAATCATAACAAACCAGAATCACTTTTACGATCAAATCCAAATGTCCTGTAGGAGTTGTCGCTCTTTAATCATGACTACAATGTACGTGCTCCCAGTCGGAAACCTCTCGGGCTTTTTCCGATATATTTTTTTCTTGCAATACCGAATGGTTCCGATTAATGATCACATTGTCATGCAGTCTCGCGACGTGACAGATACTAGTACGTAAGTATTATAATGTTTTAAAACAATTATGAAAACAACATTTATAGAAAAATGTCTGAAATATTAACTATGTGTAGCAGCTGCCCAGTAATAGTACATTGTACTTGTTTCAACTTTACCGGGATATACTCATAATGCATGCATATTTACTATCATGTTTTGACCTTGATTGTGGTTAGTCCAAAGTTACCATTATATCTAAGCCATGGTGATACAAGACATAACATGGTGACACAAGACATATCATGGTGACACACGGCATTACATGGTGATACAAGACATTACATGGTGATACAAGACATTACATGGTGACACAAGACATTACATGGTGACACAAGACATTACATGGTGATACAAGACATTACATGGTGATACAAGACATTACATGGTGATACAAGACATCAGATGGTGATACAAGACATTACATGGTGATACAAGACATTACATGGTGATACAAGATATTGC
>JAUMHH010183088.1:1219-14824 GCA_032359455.1 Chlamys rubida | reverse complement strand
ACGACGTGATTTTCTCACACAAACCAATGACGTAAGAATCAATACCCGCTCACAAGAGAAGATAACTCTGCAATACGCAAAGACGGAATATAACCCTACCAAATTGACGGATCGCCAGTCCAAGTAAGCCACGCCCCCAACGTCGTTTTGCCGGGCCTTTTGATTATGACGTCATAATAGAATGTCGTCATTGTATTATGACGTCACAATCAAAAGGCCCGTCAACGGACGTTGTGGGCGTGGTTAACTTGGGGTTGGCGATCCGTCAATTCAATTTACTGTCATAAAGGCCATGAATGCCATGGACCGATTGTTGACGTCATAATTGTGACATTAGATAACACTGACCCTTCCTGCTCGATGGCTGTACTGTTCATTGAAAAAAACATACACGATACAAACATTATTTGAACTAAATGCTGAATTATAATAAGTGTAATTGATATGAGGTGAACAGATTCCAAAAATGGTAAATATAAGTATTGCACTGCTTTCAGTTGGCATTCATAGGCATGAGATACATGTTAAAATTTTCGAAAAATCTATATAGCTATGTCTTTTCCCCCCAACACAAATTAAATATCTATATCCTAGATAAATGATTGATTTTCAATCTGCAGCAATATATTCAAGGTGTTAACAACAAATCTTCCCCATGTACATCCCGACGTGATAACTTGAAACATTCCGTGTTTATATAATATATTGACAGCAAAAGTCGACAGCTAAATAAAACGCAACGTG
Source organism: Chlamys rubida (assembly GCA_032359455.1). Classification (NCBI taxonomy): domain Eukaryota; kingdom Metazoa; phylum Mollusca; class Bivalvia; order Pectinida; family Pectinidae; genus Chlamys; species Chlamys rubida. Next base: position 14,080 of record JAUMHH010183088.1, on the reverse strand, counting down.
CATCAAAATCAATCATTCAGGTGATCACATATTAATATGATACTTTTAAGTATTTTATTAGTTTTTTTTTATATATGCCGCATCGGCCAGAAGCCAAAATGCCAGGCCAATTAAACCGATGGATAGTCAAGGGTTTTACCACGGACTTATAAACTATTCGATATAGTACTAAAACGGTTTGGTATGCACGTTGTATTGAGAGGGTAAAGAACGAACTACGAACCGATCTGAGGTTTTACCGATCGGTCGATTTCCCTAAAACGAGCCCAGTCCAATCGGAGTTGTTCCCCTTCGTATAAGCCGCAAAACAAAAATATGCATCGAATGGATAGGAGCGATGCGTTTCGTACCGTGGTCAATCAATGATTTGTTCGTGGATTCCACTGGGGAAGCCGACAGGACATCGGGATGTGAAGCTCCGATACCAAATAAAAGGTAAGGACGATGCGTTATTGCATCAATATTTTACGTTCACGTACATTTGTCGAATGATGTTGTCCGCGGCCGCCGCCGCGAGGTCGAGCTCGATGGATGAAGGCGAGCACTGTGTCGCGTCATCGCATCGCATTCCAAGTGCGTTACTGTCCGATTTTTCGCTTAGTTTATCTTGACATTGTCAAATTTATGTTTGAGTTTCATTGTGACGGATAAATTAGTGATTTACTGATCTTCCGGACGGATTTTCCTCGATTTGACGCGATGCAAAGCTAGGAATTGTATGGCGGAAGTGGGGATATGATAAACAGCAGCAAACAACACATACGCATGCGTCAACTTTTATTATCTCGGTCAGAAGGGGCGCTTTGGGGGAAATCGCCATTAGTATATTCAGCGCTGTCTGCTATCTTTTACTTGAGCCATCGCGTCACACATTTTATCAATTTATTAACTCTACTCTTATACATTTATTTTCTTTGAATACATATTATTGAATACTGCAAAATTTAGATAAGACTCATAGTTCAGATCTAAACCTTTTGTTTTAAATTAGAGAACGTTAATGTTCTGAATCACAGAAGTTTACATTACTAAATTTGTAAACGTAACAAACGTTGATGATATAGATAGATATGTGTTTCTCTCAATTGGTATCACAAATGCTTGTACAATTTCAGCTAGATTTTATTCTCCAAAATTAAGTATTTATATAAATGTTTTAAGTAAATATATATATACCAAAGATATTAATGTTTTACTTGAAGAAATAAATGATATTGCAATTATGATGACCAGTTGATACAAATAATATTTTGTATTTATTTTCATAATGTGACAAAACAATGGGAGTTTACCAGATTAGGTCTTGCATTGTAATTAGTGAATGTGTCACTCCCTCATGTTTTCAGCTTATAATTATATAATTAAGGATCCCAGCTGCAGTACCCTGCACTGCCCAAAATTGTACCTTACAGGTGTATAAGTATTTTATCTGGATTGGCTATAGCTTTGATAAATCATTTCTGAAAAGAAAACCAAAATTAACCCTTTCACCTAACCCTTTCACCACTGTAGACCATAATGGACTCATCCAGATCAATGCATGGTAGAGTCTACTAAAGTTACATAGGGGTGAAATGGTTAAAGAGCCTTTTATGAGATATAACCAATATGAAATAAACAAATTATAATCAAAACCAGTGTTCTGCATAATAATAATCATTAATTGTGGCTAGACCGAGATTCAAACACTTGACTTTAGATTGATATACAATCGCTCTAATCAATTGAGTTACCGGTACCTGTAGGTCAACATAGGTGTCCTGGCCCAACTGACTACAGTTATATATATATCCAAACAGAAGTTAATTAAAGGGATGTTGTTTTATGGTGTATATATATAATAGGGAAAAATGCAATGCAGTGGGACGGGGATCCTTAAGACATTCAAAATATGCAAACTACTTGATCACTCTAGTGACAAGATAATTATATTATATCAGGTTATGAATAGTAGCATTTATTATATACTTTAGGGTTTCAAAAGCTGAATTGAACAAAATTAAAATCTAGAAGTACTTGACTCTAGGGGACTTAAAATAACTACTGCCATCAAAATATGGTAGTTTTAGGAAAATTTTGACAATTATCTAATATTTGACAGAAGACCATAATATTTTTTAAATTATTTTCAAACAAGTGCTGTTATCTTAATATCTTTATAACATTATATCAAAAGTATTTAAGTTGAAATCATTCCCTCTACCTAACAATCCTGATTTTTAAGAAGTAGTGTGAAACAAGAGAAACATTACGTAAATTCCATATTGCAGGTGTTTTTCTTGTTATGCAGGATCATCAAATGAGGTCTCCAATATCAGACTCAACATCAAATCTACCTGTATCACAGAGTGGTTTCCCCTTTTCATAATGTGAGTATTTTTAATCAACCATATTTTTGGTAAAAAAGAGAATATTTTCAATGTCTTATTGCATTTGACAGTTAGATGAGGATAATCCTTGTAGAAAGGTGGTAGTAGGGGGATGAGATGGTAAAACTTATGATTACTACATTAATGTCGATGAATTGCCATATTTTCCAATTTTTTTTTGTGCGTATAGACACCGCTGGGTGAAATCTAAAAAATGTCAAAAAAGTACAAGTTAGTCGGATCAGTGCATACAGTAACACTCGAAAAAAAAAATCCTTAGGTAAACTTGACCTGAAAAATTCCTGACCTAATTATAAAATAAGTGTGACCTGAAATTCAGGACACTGTTTCAAATATATTTTCAATTTAAAATTTATTTGATTCAAATATATTTTCAATTTAAAATTTATTTAAATCAATTTCTGGTCTGTTTGACCAGAAAAAAAGGCTGCATGTGAAATCCGGAAAAAAATCATTTCAATAATATTCTGATCAATAACAATATCAGATGGAAAATTTCACCATGGCAGAACATTTCATTTGAAATAATATATAAGCAAGAATAAGACCTAAATTTCCCATGTCAATTCATGATATCACTTTGATTTGACTCTTGCTTGTAGGGGTTGACATGAAAAATATGTCTGACAGACCTGAAATTGACCTGAATTAGCATGTCAAAGAATGTTTAGAGTGTAATTAATTGAAACAAAAGAAAAGAAAAAGAATAATTCAAAAGAGAAAAATGGGAAATCTCAATTAATTTGTATAAAATTTTCAAATATTTTTTGGGTGATATGTGTTAATGCTTAGGTAAGATGCTCATGTCTAGGTTACAGTGGACCTGTATGGCCCATTATACCAGGTACATGTTATTCAACACTGCTTGCAGACACGTCTCACATCTGTGTCCTTCAGAGTGGGTCAAGTTCAAATTATTTGGTAGATCATTATTCCTGTAAGCTAACATAGTTATAGCTTCCTGCAGTGAATCAGGATAAAGTTTGGAAAAATATGTACTTTATAATTTTTCTGATTAACCCATTGTGCCATTTAACTTGCTGGCATGCACCATCCTTATATTTTTTTTAATTAAATGACCATAGCTGTTGATAGGATGTTAATCAATACTAAACCAAGCATGGGTGTTCCAATGGTTGCAAAAAAAAAAACGATGACCCAATTAAGCAATGATCAAGGTCTTTGTTTAAAAAGCTGGAATATCAAGAAACATGCAAAGTTTGTTTGTTGATGGTATGAAGTGCTACGAATTAAAAAACTAAAATGATTTTCACCAATATTCAAAGTAATAGGGATCAGATTCATTAAGTTCTCAAATAACATCTATTGAATAACCCAAAGTCCTAGAGTCGACAATTTGGCCAATATCTTGCTACAGGTAGCTTGGAGTGGTACAAAGTATGAAATGATGCATGACCAATGTTCAAGGTAGCAAGGGTAAGATTTGTCTGAATGCTCAGACAGTTTCTTTTGAAAACTAAAAGGCCATGAGTCATAATAGTTTTTAAATTTAATCAATTAAACTTAAATTATAATCAAGGTCACAGGGATAAAATTTGTTGAAACTTAAAGCTGACGGTGCAAGTTAAAAACCTATCAGTATCAATTGAGAAGCTTTATTTTTTTTCTGGTTTTGAGATCTTCCCCAGTGACAATCTCTTACGGCTGTCGTATCTAAGGAAGCGCCAACATTTTCAAATGTACTTGCTTGGTAACGAGTATGGGTCTCACTTGGTATAAAAAGCGCATTACCTGTCAAACCGGTTATCATTTGTTCAACGTATGTGCATGTTGAACGTATGTGCAAGGTGACACTACTCTACTACATAGAACACTTTTACGATTTTGAACCAACAATTTTTTAATAAATTAATAACTTTTACATCTACAGCTGTATTTCAAGTTCTCAGCTATCAAATATGCCAAAACCTTATAATGACCAACAAATGATTAACCAAGAAGCCTATGGTTATGATAATTGGCCAGCAACATGCTGGGGTGAAAGGCTTTCAGGTTGTTTAAAAGAAGACCTTGTCATACTTTCTTGGTAATAGGGGTTAAATGTGTGAAAAGACTATAAAGTTTTCTATAAGTAACATTGTTCAAATTTGGAAGTTTAAACAAAGTTCCATATGTGAATTGTAATATAATGATATTCAGCTGGTAGTGTAGGATTGTTTGCTGTGAATTTGTTTAAATTCATTTGACCTGGTCCACCTTTGAAGGTCACAGATGGATATGAAATGTGTTTGCAATCTGTTATCTATGGGTAAAAAGTGAGCAATACAGGCCCATTTAGTCGTGTTTGGTTTTATAACATTATAATCGATAGCATATATTTTGTAATTCTTCTACAAAACATTTACCAATTCTTCCCAGTTTTCTCTCAGTAGTGCAAACCACTGATATATATATAAGTGTCACCTTTCAACTGATGAGAACAATGGTTAACAAAAATGTGTATACATTCTATATTTGCAGGTGATGATACCATAGCAATTGATCTGCTACAGATGTGAAATTGATGAACCGAGACTGACTTTGGGGTGATGTTTCCATAGCAATTTATCCTTGTGGTAAGAGATTACAGACGCAACATCAATTAAGCATGACTGACTTTCAGGATTTCGACATTCTGTCACTTATCAATGATCGACCAGGATGGGAAATTGGTATGCAAGACGATGAGGATTTAGATATTCCTGGCGAAGCTGATCAGGAAAACCAGATTCCAAACTGTTTTGCTAACGATGAAAGTCTGAAAAGCCAGTCTTACTCAAATTTTGATGTGAAGAATGTCACAAGCAATGAACAACATGATAATGGAGATGCTACTGATGAGTACGGTGACAACAGTACTAGTGATGAAAGTGACAACGACAACAGTGATAGTGACAATGATAGCGTAAAGAACAAGTCTGCTGAAGAAGAAGCAAATGACTCTGATGATGTTAAAAACGAGGTTAGTTTTACCTCAGATGAAGAAGAAGCCGAGGATTCTGATGGCAATGAAAAGGTAGATAGAAATAACTCGGATGAGGAAGTGGAGGGATCTGGTGATGCTAATAGTGACGACAGAAGTAGTTTGGATGAAGGAGAGGAAGGTGATTCTGATACTGATGATGATAAATCCATGATAAGTAAAGGTAGTGTTGATGAAATTCAGGAACAGCAGAATGAACATGGGCATTTCAGTGATGTAAGTGACAATGACGTTGATATTTTGGAAAGTGGTAATGAGAAAGTCAAAGAAGAAAGTGATAAAGAGGACACCGAAGAAGAGAAAGAAGAAGACAATGACTTTTATGATACAGAAGATGTTATTGTCGTGCAGTTTAGCGACATTAGTAATGATGAAAGTGAGAAAGACCAGTTATCGGAAGACGAGGAAGGCAACTCAGGTTTAGTGGACCAGAATGATGCTGGTGGCAATGATGATGATGTTTCCATCAACAGTACTGATAACACAAAATTCAACAATATAGAGGATGGTAACGAAACTGATGAAAACGACAATGACAAACTTAGTGATGTGAGTATTGATGACAGAGTCAGTAAACAGGAAAGTGTGGGTGATGAAGACGTGAGAAGCGAGGGAGATGATCAAATGAGCAATGACGAGGATCAAGATAATGACGGTGATGCAGAATGGAGTGATGCGGATGAAAATGACACTAGGAACGATTGTATAAATGATAACAAAATCGTGAGCATAAAGAGTGTTAAAGTTGATGAATTTGTTGATATTAGCAATGAAGATTCCAATGAGTCATTAGATGGAGATAGTTCTGCTGACGAAAGTGAACATTTGGACAAGGAATCTGGAAAAGAGAGTGATGTCAAAACTAAAAAGGACATCGCGGCTATGGAGGAGACTGAGTCACCATTTGGCTTTGTTATTGGTGACGTTGTCGGCGTGTCTCAGGAGGAATTTGACAGACAAGATTCAAGTAATGTGTCGGTGACACGAGAAAGCCTTCCCAAGCAAGAAGACTCAATGGGAACTGTAGAGAAAGACCACGACAATCAAAATGAGGGAAATCAGAACAACACCAAACCTGTGGAAGAACATAACATAGCTCCGATGGAGGTTGAGCTGACATTGCCAAGTGTATACCCAAGAGTCGAGTCCTACCACAGTGATAATTACTTGTTTGGCAATGCTCCAATAAAACAAGAGCCAATGGACGACGATGATTACATACAGGAACACGACTACTTCGGCCAGACAAGCACGCTGGAGATGGATAATCAGTCCTTCCCTGAGCTTGGAACGGATGAGTTGGGATTAGAGGCAGGCGAACTGTTGACCTATCAAGATATGTTTGATATCACAGCCACGGGGCAGTACAAATGTAAATATTGTTCAGTAAAACTAGGCACATTTAAAAGCCTCAAAATTCATATCGATAGATGCCACCAGAAAAGTTACAAGTGTCAACAATGTGACGAGGTCTTCACAAGGTCACAAGACCTGGCCGGACATTGTAGAATTCATCGAAAAGAAGAGAGGATTTCAAATGAAGCAAAATATAAAAAAGGAGGAAAAATTAAATATCAACCATTATGCAAACCAAGGCATTCGAGGAGCAAGAATGTTGTTGTTGACAAAGATGGGCAGCGGATGTACAGGTGTAGATTTTGTAACAAGAAATTTGACATGACCCAGAAACTCGCAAATCACATGCAGTGGAAACATAAGAAGGAACGACTGCGTGAACAAAAACTACAAGCAAACCTTGTTGGAAAGCACACAGTTACACAGGTTTCACTTTACGGTGCAAAAATGACAATCAAAGTGGAGCCTGCTAACAAAGATGGTTCTCAACGAAAACAACCTGTGTATAGTGACACCTACCAGTGTGCACAATGTCCTCAAATTTTCAATAAACAACAGGCGATGGCTGTTCACGTGAGGAATTACCACTCGAAGCAATTGAAAACTGACCAACAAAAAAGCAAGGAAGAGTCCCATCCGGCTTTGAAGAAAAGGACAAAGAAAAAAGCCAGTAAGCAGAAACGACAGCTGAGAACTATTTCCGAAGATAGAAAAATGAATGAAGAGAACAGTTTAAGTGATACTTGTTCAAACTTGGAGGCAGATGTGACACCAGCAAAGCAAGCGAAACCTGCTATGGTATGCCCATCTCTGAAATGCAAGTTGTGCTCAAAAACATTTCAAGAAGCCAGGGAACTGAAATCACATTTGAACGGTGTACACGCGCAGTATTGCTGTAGATATTGCCCGAAAGCGTTTTATAAAGTAGAAAAATTCATGTGTCATTCATTTCAACATCTTGGCGACTTGCGATATTTCGAAGACGCGAACGGCGAACCGATGGTAAATTGTCGAAAATGCAAGGCGACTCTTCCGGCAAAAGCTGAAATGACACTCAAACATGTAATTGGTCACATAAAAGGCAAAAACCCGAGCGGGCATACACTGAGCCTCGAAAGGCAGGTATTCCTGGAGTGTAGTGAATGTGGCCAGCCCTTCATAGCCAGAGAGTTCCTGTTCAAACATGAAATGAAACATGCCGTATCATCAGGCAGAGTGAGCAACTTAAAGTCATGTACGCGACCAGCAACAGACGGCAGTGGCCCTGCATCTATAAGTGCAAATGCAAATACCTCTGAACTCAATGGAGGTCCAGCTTATACGAACAAATACAGTGTGTGCAGTGCGCCAATAACCACAAGCGGTACACCTGTAACAACGCGATCAGAAATGGTTGCACTACCTTTTACTGATCAGACAAAAATCACAACTGGCGGGGAAAATACTCAAGGGGATGACAATAGAAAGGTGCTGCTTCGTAGCAAAGTTCTTCAGACAGAATTGATATCTGTTACTAAAATTCCTTTTAAATGTGGAATGTGTGAAGCTCGCTTCCCTAATTCACAGTATCTTTTGCATCACATGACATTGCACATGAATGGTCAATATGTGTTCAAAATTGAAGTAGACAAAAAGAAAGACGAATTGACGAAAGGAAGTGAGAGTTCTGAAATTCCGCCAGTGGACATTTCCAGTTCAAAAGCGACAGATACACCTGCAACAACACAACCTTCAAGTGGAAATCAGATGGCATCTTCGATTGTGCAGCAGCTTTCGAAGGGATCTAACATGGCGTCCATTATAAGTAGCAGTGACTTGTTTAACTCAAATGATCATAACAATGACCACACGTACACAAGTAAAGTAAAACAACCTTTAATTGATTCTCCTGCCGTTAATAAATCCTCGACAAATACGACAGTAACTGCACCGTCCAACACCACTCCATCTTTCACGAAAAAGATTATCATTCTGCCATCAACAACTGTTAAACCAAGTGAAGGGCAAACGAAACCCGCCACAATGGTCTGGTCCAACCCAGCGCCAAGGACCACTTCACCGATAAGGTACACCGCACCGACCACACACGCCACAACGGTCACGCTCGACATAAGTAAGAAGCTGCAAGAAATGCTGACGAAGAAGGAACAGACAGTGACCATAGCTGACGACTCTGATGCGGAAGTGGTTAAACTTCCGACCTTAGGAATAATGACCGCCAACACACGAGTTTCGCATCAATCAGGCGAAGGAAAAGATATAGGTGTAAGAATGGCTGTGGAGAAAAAGATCAGAGAACTCCTAGACGTTTATAAAGTTCCACCTGCGAAAGTGCTGCCCAGCAGCAGAGGCGTACAGACGAGGTATACATCTCTTATATACCCTAAAAGGGTCATGATTCAGAAGAGTGCGGGTTCAACAAGTGACGCGACCACTTCTTCTTCACAGACTTCATTGGTTCAAAGTGTGACTACAACTACTAGTGAAACTGCACAAAGCAAAACCAGTGCATTGTCTTCCGGCAGCAATGTGTCGACAATAGTGGTCGAAAGACCTGAATCTTCTGATATTTCCGCAGCAGAACCAGGGAATACACAATACAGCGACACGGAAACATTGAGTGCGGTATCCGAGTCGCCGGAGACTGGGTCGCCACGATCGATATCACCAGTTGTTGGGATTAGTTCCGAGTCGGACTCAGACGATTTGAGCGAGGACGAGCAAGCATTGTTTGAGGAAACTACCGTGTCTGTGCCTCTGCCAACAGAGAAACAAGAGATAGAAAACGCATCTTCGGCAAAAGGAGTAAAGAAAGAGGCCGAACAGCACAGTCCTACCCCATTACCCAAAGTTTCTATCAGAAACTACAAGAACCAACTCGATTTCGCTCAGGGAAGCTGGTTCGAGTGTGAATTGTGTATGTATTTGTGTAAGACTTATAAGGAGTTTAAAAACCATTTATTTAGTCACAAGAAATCGAAAAAAACGAAACTGGTCAAGTGCTCTTTATGCTCCAGGAAGTTCATATCCAAATGGCATCTCTCAAAACATATGGAAATTCACCGTGCCAATGCCTACTCATGTTCCAAATGTGGCGCCAACTTCCGGACATCCGTTTCCGTAATGGAACACATGGCTGAGGAATGTTCAGCGTGATAGCTATAAGTGTTGTTCCGAAACAAAGTGCATGCAAAGTTTATCTTTAATTGAATTATATTGATTGTGCGCGTCCCGGAACAACCAACAAACTATTCTCCATGTACTTGCACTTGTTATTCAAGCTCACAATGACTTGTTTTAGAGGATTCATTTGTTAATCTTTCCCCGTCGGTAATTCTCCAACACTTGCATTAAGACCTCTGCTATATGGCATCTTTTTACTTAGCGGGAAAAATGGAATTCCGGACGATTCCGATTTCGTTTATCTGGGATAATTTATTTGTATTTCAGATGACAAGCGAGTCCTGCATCAAATCATAGTAAAGCATGTTCTTTTCAAAGAATCCACGTGTATAATAAATCGTCAATCCGCAATGGTTTGAGCACTTAAACCAAATACATGTTAGAGAAATCGTTTGGAGTCAAGACTTTGATGTTTCATCCATAGTTTAAGTAGGTAACGAATTCTGTGTTATGGGAGTATTACTTATAACCCCATACAAAAGTCAACGAGAGTTGTGCCACTTCCATCCAAGCCTTCTAACACTAAGTGCAAAGAAATGATTGTAACACTATCTTCAATATCTGGTTTCTGTAAGGGGTGTTTGGGCGAAAGTCCCTTACAGCTTTTCACATCAGGCAATCGGGAACCGTCGGCACGTTCCGCAAACGAGAAAATGCGGAAAGTGCCGGCTATTCCCGATTGCACATTAGATAATCACATCCCGTCAGTAAAACACTCGGTATCAAGTGGTTTCTGTTGCCGGTTTATTGTGGGGTCTTCAGGGGAATGTTGTTAACCGTATTGCTGTGTCGGCGTCTGCAGTAGCATTTGTAAGTTTGGAATGATTCAACTATTAATTATGATTCCCAAACATTTGTCTCGATTTTTTGTAAATTGATTTGTTAAGCTAGCGTTATGGAGAGAATACCATAACCGCTGTACACGGATTGACAAAGGTAACATTGAAACGTCGCCATTCTTGGTGCGCATATGTTTGTGAAAACACTGTTAATAACTTATAATGTATCATTCCTAACTGGTGACCGTGCCTTTTTCAGTTAACTACGGAGTAAACACAGTCTAGAAAGTGCGAATTTTTCACTTTGCAAAATTGTTTACTCAAATTCGGAAATAGCAATACGCAAAATGGAAGTAGTATACAGAATATAAAAAAACCAAAACTAAGATATTTAACTTTTTAAAACTTTTTACTGATCTGTTGAATTGTATGATATAATCAACTTAGTGAGTTATTTAATTGTTTAATGAGTTGCATGTTAATTCTTGGTTACATTTATTTGTACATGTGTTCGTATGGTTTAGCTACAATGTGCCCGTCGAAGATGGGGGACAATTTAATTCCTGACAAAGTGGCCGGGAAACTCGTTTCGGATTTATAAATCATGATTTTTTTGATTTTTTTCTAGAATGGAATCTCACTTTCTTAAAGTTTTTTTTAATCGAATACTACTGCTTCGTCTATCTCCTCTACTACCTTTATATGGAATACACGGTTATCTCGAAGTTTTCGATTGTTTTACTGTTACGTCTTCGACATAAATCAAGAGAAAACATACTTTTTTATATAAAATATATCAGCATGTGTAATGAATAAATCCACATGTTAAATATATAATTTTCTTCGAAAAAACGAAGTCTGAACAACTATTTCGAGAATTCGGGACTGAATTCTAATTGAGTGACATTTATCCTGACATTGATGCAGATAAAATATTACTGAGGACCAGTTTTATCACAATCAGTGGTTTCCGGATTAGTCAGGTTCCACTCCAAATTCTTTAATTTGTAACAGATATCGACAAATTAATAAAAAATATGTTCATTTTTTTCCTCATGTCTTGCCCACAGCGCGCTTGTTTTTAAATCTCATTAAAAAATAGCTTGTGATTATGTTATTGTTATTGTACTTGAGAGCGAGATATGTTTGCATTTCAGTTAATATATATTTATGTATATATAGATCTGTTAAAAAACTTTTCGCGCTTATTTGAAAATTGAATTGATATTTTTAAAGGACATTATGTACAAAAATACAATGTAAGGCGTTGTGTCATGGAATTGCGTTTTATTATACAAAATTATTAAAAGTATGAAATATCTTTTGAGTATTGTTTTCGATGCATTATAAATTGAATTGGTGTTGTTTTCCAGCTTAAAGAACACGCTGAAAATTAATCAGTAATAATTAAGTCAGATACGGTGAACACGAGAGATGTTCAAAATAGACGAAAACAAAATAAAAATCATCAGTGATAGGAGCCGGAAAAAAAAGGAAAGATATTAAATGAATCCCAACATTCAGGTTGTTTTTAAAGAATAAAGCATTTGCGAAAGTTTTAATTTGACGTCGAATGATTTGATTGGTCGACCCAGATTATGCTAGCTGTATGACGGAAAGATCAGGGCCCGTATTCATAAAACATTTCCCATGCTCAAGCAAGGATTTTATGGTCAAGCCTTATTTCTTGTTCTGATTTTAAATAAATAAAAAATAGAGGCCATAAAAATCATATTTTGTCAATGATTTGGAAAACATTTTAAGAGACTTAACGCCGAATACTGTTTGACTAATGAACCCCTTGCTTGAGCATGAGAACGGTTTAATGCTCAAACTCAAATTGTGTCCTCAAGTCAAATGTCTTGATCCCGTGATAAATCTATACTATTTCACATTTCGACAATTATTTGACAAGAATTTTGGAAAGACTTGAAGCAGAATACTGTTTAAGAGTTTACACATGACAATAATTTTGAAGAATTCGGGAGAGGCTTGAAGCAGACTTGTTTTCAGAGTTTAAGCCCGACAGTAATTTTGAAGAATTCTGGAGAGGCTTGAAGCAGACTTGTTTTCAGAGTTTACGCCGGACAATAATTTGGAAGATTTCGGGAGAGGCTAGCGCTTGAAGCAGAATATTGTTTCCCGAGTTTCCACGTGACTTTTTGACCAT
>JAUMHH010183077.1:0-14827 GCA_032359455.1 Chlamys rubida | reverse complement strand
TAGTAAGCCAGAGGTCCCGGGTTCGATCCCTAGCGGAGGCAGTGATTTATATTTAATTAATCATGCGCTTTGTTACACAAAATTAACTTCCGGACACGTGAACGATTACAGCGCGGAAAATCTCTTAATGACCTAGTTCGTTAGCAATGATGAAATATAAAGGTTTAAAACTGACAATTTCACATTTTATCGAAAATATCTGTGTACTGTTATATATCGTCAGTTTTTAATGGGAGTTATCTTGTAGATATACATGTGATATAAATCCACACTGACACGGTATGTTCTTTCACTCAAATCTGTGTCGCCTCCCTTGTTGTAACTACAATCTAACTTATTATACATTTGAGAATAAACCTTACGGACTATTAGCCAGACATATCGGCCGTACCGATGTGGCGCTAATATACTGTCTTATCGTGTCACGGTCTGGCCCCTAGAGACAGGAAGGTATTTTTCTAATCAATATCGGTATCATTGACAGTGCTGCCCGTCACGGAACTGCAACACAGCATGTGTGATGATCCGACTGCTGTTTTGATCCTTAATTCTGCAATTTGATTCAAGTATTATACGACAATTAGAGACATTTCCCCTCGGACGTTCTGATTTATACTTCTTTGACTGTTACAGTTTGGGGTCACCACATGTGGCACAGCAAAGTAGTGTTACGTTCTATCTATAACTGTCGTTAAGGATCCCTGTTCCATTCCAGGCAAAACACCAGAGAACCCCACCTTAGTCTTTCGAATGTACAGTAACCTACCCTTAATTTTGTGTCGGGTACAGCTGTAACCCATGTGGATGAGCGGAGAGTAGGCAGGGTATGAATATTCGTTCTAGTTGAATCCTGCTCTGGTACCGTTATGTTTTTACACTTAGATTATTTTGTAGATTTTTTTATCTTAATAATTTTTCCATAAAATCCAGCAAGGCATATGGTTTCCTGTTCAAAAAGGATTTATCAATGTTATAATCAAATGAATAAAAACAGGGTTTTTGGCAGTGACGTGGAGATTTTTAAGGTAATGTGAGCATAATGAACGGATAAAAAGAAGAGTGACGGTAGGCTCCAGCACGGATGATGCCTGACTACACCATACGGATTTCCCTTGCCACTTGATAAGGATATGGCACTTTTTATTTTCCCTTTCATTAAAATTGATGTGGTCGCGTGGGTGTTAGGGAGTAATAATGTAAAAGATTGAGGTAACACAATACGGATAATACTAATGTGAACCAACGTGTCTCCCGAAAGTCAATAAATTCTTACTCTAGGCTAATTACTTGCGAAACATGTCGCAATTCAAATCATAATTATTGTTACAACAACTATACAGTTTCGTGTTTATTTTCAATAAGATTCATCTGTTTGGAAATATGCAATATCAAAGTGTTACTTTATACACAAACAATGTACATGTACGTATTAAACGTCTGTCAACGTTTCAAAACCGACGTGTGCCTTTATCAAGCTATGACTGAGTGAACGATCTGTATTGTCAACCTGTACAACGGTGCAGCCAAATTACAAGCTTCATGTGTCACTCGACTAAGGGACGTTTCTCGTTTCGCCTATTGATCGAGACTGCACACTGTGTCGAATTCAAAGCAGGAAAACTCAAAGCATGAACAGAGACGAGGGGGGGGGGGGAGTACCAACTAAGTCATCTGTATGACCCACTATTAACCTAAACGGGAGAAGGGGCTAGATATACACTCAACCAGTAACCTATTTACCACTGTCGACCATAATGGACTGCTCCATAAAATGAATGGTAGAGTCTATTAAAGTAATCTAGGGGTGAACGGGTTAATAGTAGAGTCTACTAAAGTAATCTAGGGGTGATCGGGTTAAACATGTTTATAATAACAAATCTGTATTATTGACATATTTACACAAAGTTAATATATCGTTTTAAAATTCCAAAAAATGTGTGTCAATGTGTTGAACTAGTCTGTGAACACAATTGTGGGCAATGAAAACTTGACGATAACCGATGGTAGCGAAGTTACCATGACAATAGCTTGGGTGGGTTATTAAGACTTAGCAACATCAACCAGACACCCATTGTTGTATACAGGTATATACGCAACAATTTATGAAATAGACAATATTATTTAGGCTATATGAACCAAGCTTGACAAAGGCAACTTCGATGATGCGCGCGTGCTCTTCGTGTTGGTTGGCCTATGTCCCGCTGGCATTATTTATTGTGAATGTCATCTAAAGACAGTTCATCTCTTATTTTACCACTTTTGAAATATGTTGATCTTATGGAAAATTCCTTATCAATATACTTACCAATATTTAGCATATAATATATTTATGTTACATACTTGTTCAATGGGTCATTGGTATCCAACTTAACAATTGTACCTTCATTATAATGATGACGTCAACAATCGGGTCATGGCATTTATAGCCTGTATGGATGACATCTGAAAGCGGAAAAGTTATAAAGTAGCAATGACAAATGATGGGAAATATAAAACAATGTACGCACATCCTATTTTCATAATGATACATATATGTACGACTTAAAGAATCCAAAAACCAATTTTCATAATTATTTAATCGGTCAACTGGTCATAAATGAACGGCTGCCAGCACCAACAATTAAAAGCGTATCTCATCTCGCTCACTACCTCTGAATTCCATAACTTTATATTGTTTGATCCAATTATGAACAATAAACAATCTGACGAGCACTTAGAGATTATAAATTACATGGACTTCATACGCAATTCTCGCATCTATTACATTAGTACGTCAGTTCTCTACTCAATCTTTGCACCTAGTAAAATCCAGAAAGAATGCAGACAAAGTTTGCATCCGGGTGGACAATGAGAAAGTGGGGAAAGTCGTGGAGTGACCAACATCACTAGACTGGCTACCAGCCCCCAAGTTTTTAGGAAGAATTTCTCAACTGGGCCGTTTTCGTTTAAACGGTTCAACCGGTCGGACCCCAGTTGTTCGTTTATTAAATAATGTCGGACCTAGTAATCTGATGCTGCTTTCATGCGAGCCTTGACAAAGCCTTGCTATGCCTGCATAAATATTTGCAGGTCCGCCAGGATTAATACCCGAAATTGTTACATTTAAAAACGGACAAACCGGTTGTTCCGCATACTACTATAGCTTATCTCCCCCTAGTTTAGTACCATCCAAGTGATCGAAATTATTCAATATTAGAGACAGGGCCAGTCTATAACATAAACAGTGGTAGACCCACAGTAACGTATGACGGGACAGCCGCCCAGCCACCCATCAATGATGTAGCAGGTGAAGGTTATACTGACACCTTGGCAACAGGCGGAGATTATAATCAGCGAGAGCCGACCAGTCCTTGTCTGGATCAGGGAAGTTTTTACAAACAATTTGTCTAACACACTTTCCTTTATCGAAATTTAATATTTACAAGCGTGAAAGAATAAACATTGTTTTGTGAAGCGGTTGAAATAAAAATTATATACCGGTGCATTGTTTTGTTTTGTTTTTTTGTTTATTTTTTCATTATTATGTCACATAGTGAATAATAATAGTTTTTAAATAATAATCAACCATCACAACTTGAAACCAACTGTGGAAATCGTTTAAACGTTGATACTTTATCTGGCTGTTAATTTGCTTTTAGCCTAAACACTTGATACATGTATAATTTGAATCGCTGGTTTACGCGGAGGATAAGGTAGAAACTCGAATAACGAGAAATAAGCCTAGCTAACCAGATACAATGGTAAAGGTGTAACCGTAGTGTTTGTGGGTGGCTGAATGTAATGTATTTTAACATAAACGCATAAAGATGTTAGAATTAATCTGATTATAAAATTTGGAAGACAAGGTATATAATTGGACTTCCTCTGACAAAAATATTCTTTGAACTCGCGTGAGAATCCACGAAATAACATTCATCAGTGTGCATGAATGGGTTTACATCTACACCTCGGGGAAGATAAATTGGATTAAACTCTCGACTTTTTAATCCTCGACAGAACCATTGGTTTTACCCTAAATTATGTTCTTCTCAGGAGGATATCTCGCTCTGCTTAATTTACATATGAACGAGTCTAATGCATGTTGTTTTCTACGGTCAAGAATTGCTTCTGTGACCAAAGATTGTTTGTTTTCTACGGTCAAGAATTGCTTTTCTATGACCAAAGATTGTTTGTTTTCTGTGATAAAATACTGTGTTTTCTATGATCGAAGATTGTTTTTTATGTTTAAAGATTAATCGTTTACTATGATCAAAGAATGATCGCATTTAGGATAAATTAAGGGCGTTTTCTACGATGTAAGAAACCGTGTTTACTATAGGCAAAGTTTGGATTTTCCCATGTTAAAAAAGCGTGTTTTTATGATAAAAATATTATGTGATTTTGCCATTTTAAGCAAATAAGATTTTGTACTTTTTATGTTCAAAGAATGCGTGGTTGGTACGATAACAGTATATATATTTCCTTTAGTCGAGGACAGCGTGTTTATGATAAAATATTGCGTGTTTTTCCACAATCAAACAAGATTTATTTCTTTTTATGCAAAAAAAAGTTTTTCACTATGATTAAAGAGCATTTTCTGTTGGCGAGGAATGAGAGTTTTCTAAAATTAATGATCGAGTGTGTTTTATTATAGGATTGCATGCTTTCTAGAGATCAGAGAATTTGAGAGACCACGCCATATCAACAAGTTTATGTGGCAACATACACTCCCCAGATTGGACCTTAACGGTATTTACGGTGACAGAGCTCACGTGTTATCTGTGGATTTTAATGCAATTTCTATTCGTCGTTACCATGCCAACTTGTTCCCCACTCATTTACAGACGGTATTGTCACAGAGGAAATCAAATTACCTCTCGTTATGTCGACGATTAACGGCCTCCAAACACTGTACGATTTTGATATAATTTTTGGCAAATGACATTTATAAGGCATGGGGAGCACGCCGACTTGAGCCGTCGTGATATCAAACTCTCGTTGTGCTCTCGCGAGATCTGTACCAACATTTGCGCTTCCAGAGGTTGGTGGTATTAATATCAACTGTTTGCAGTGCAATTATATTGCATATTGCGGAAATTTCAGCATACACAGAAATAAGCAACCAAATCATTAGCTCGCGATCGGGGAGTCGTGGAAAGACACGGTCAATTCTAATGAGTTAATATTCTGTACTAGATTAAATAGGCGACGTCCCTTTACTTCATCGATATGTATAATACTGCTCTCTGTTTTACCTAAAGAATTAACCAATCCTCACAATTTAATGATATGATGCGTAAATTTTCTTTTCTCTATGATACTAATGAAGCAAAAAAAGTAGCCGGAATCGACTTAAAACCACCTTGTGCTGCTTTCGCGTAACAAAAGAGTTATTCATTGCTCAAAAAGACTGTTCAGTGGCAAAAAAACAAAAAAATCAATAACACACATTTTAATTGGTGATATATTGAAATTAAAATCGCTATCTTCTCAGGCACCTTTTGACTTTTTTTATACTTGAAGAAGAAATTGTGATAGGAATTGAAAGCCGGCAGTACAGTTCTGACATTTGACCTTATGCATTATGCTGTACGATAAGCGCGACTAATTCAATATTTCGATTATGAACAGTCCCCTTCTTGATAGTAACATTCCTGCTTTCCCAGCCTCAATGTTTACATGATGCAGTATATTCGGTATCAAAGAAGTTACTCCGTATATCATAATGTTATGACATAATTCGACTGCCTGTTGACACACAAACTTACAACACAGGGTTTCGTCAGAATTCGACTGCCTGTTGACACACAAACTTACAGCACAGGGTTTCGTCAGAATTCGACTGCCTGTTGACACACAAACTTACAACACAGGGTTTCGAGAGATGCTGGCAGATAGATACAATGGCCAAGTTTTATGGTCGCCATCATAATCGCGTTGGGAAACATTTGATTTCCTTGTTTTGATATAAATGTTTTTAATTATACTCATTAGTAGGTCATTATTGTTTCGGTATCACTAGTTCTCGCTATAAGGGCTTAATATTATTTGGATTTGACCTAGATTTTCAATTCGTGTGTCTTTGACGATTGCCCTCTCGGAACGCCCGGGTCTTTTTCATGAAACCAATATCTTGCTCAAGCTCAGAGTCTGTGTTCAAGCCCGATTACTGGTTTCGGTGATTTCTTAAAAAAACACACAATTTGTCCATGGTTTGGAAGAATTTCGGGGAGACTTAAAGCCGAATACCGTTTTCAGTTTAAACACTTAATTTTTTATTGTGTCACGTGATTTTACCGAGTAATCATGTAAAAGAAAGTTGGTTTGAGCACAGAACCCATGTTTTTACATGAGAACGGTTTTATAAATACGGCCCCAGGTTTTAATCTCCTTGTAATTTGTCTAGTGTCAACATATAATGTTTTCCTTTGTACATAGTTTGCTTTAATTGACAAATTTTGAGTTCGACTTACGATTTTGCTGATGCTTAGCTATCTTGTTTTGTTTTATACAGTGTTTATGGCGATTTAAATATCAGCACGTAAATATCACTGTAAATGTGAGACATTTACCGAAGGATATTTCGTATGTTACCTGTTCTAGGGGTGTGTATTCTGCTGATGAGGTTTGTTTACTGTCGATCAGGGTTTGTTTACAGCTATAATTTCCAGTTATAGGCTGTTATGCATGTATTTATGCACAGACAATTCAAGCGAATATTTTGCTGCATTATACAATGATCTAAAATTTAAAACAATAAGTTTTCAATTACTCGTTACAATGCACCAACTCTATTAGAATGAACACGCATGTACACCGAGCTAACAGAGCAGACGACCGCTTTATGTCAAATCTACAATCAGGGATCGAAATCACTTAACCAACGGTAGAAGTCCACTTCGGCATACACTGTCTGTATTACACACTTTTCTATGATTATACATACTGACTTCAATTTTAAGTATAATTTACCATAAGCGGCCTATAGCTCTTCTGTTGTTTCTATTAAATTACACTTCAATTAAGTCTAATTCAGCATTAACTCTCCATTACACTTCACAACTTGTCTATTAACTTATATTTTAGCCAACATTTTTACAGGGTTTGGGATAGCGTTCATTGTACACGCCTCTATGCATCACACTCTTAATAACTCAATATTTCAACACAAATGTGTCTAAACGGAATGTGAAAAGTTTGACCGAATATATCAACATGCTTACAGAGCTAAGACCATAAAACACGAAGTTGCATATGTATGTGATTGTGAAATCCTCGGATGCCCATTTACGTGATGTGCGCATACTCATAGAATTTTTGTATGATAAATCTCTGAAACGAAATTTCAAATGACAGTTTTCCTTTAAATATTTCATTTGTAGTAGTTTAACTACAAATAGCACATGGTGAATACATTTGTATATCAACAGATTCACTTTTAATTATGTTTAGTGTTTTAAAGTGACGGCGCAATCGATGACATTTTTGATACCTAGTCATAACACTAACCATGCCTTTGACAACAGGAGACTGGTACGGAAAAAAAGGCTTTTGCTGATATGCTTTAAATTGAAACCTAGTCTATTAGAGATCTTTGGATAATAGACTGACGAATGGAGTTTGAAATCAATTTCAAAACGACAAAATATAATTGCGCTTAAATCAGTTGAACATTCTATTTTAGGTAGCTTTTGATCTTTTCCGTTTACTCGATAGTTTCCGTGTTTCGAACACCTACACAATTACAACCTATATTGCTTCTGTTATAACGATAACGGTAAAATTATCTACACGTATTGCAGAAATGTACGGCAGCGTATTTGGACCAACTTAATTGGTACATGTATATGATGTTCTTAAGGATGCCTGTCCATCTGCACTGTGGTTTGTCGGATCTATACATTAACCTCCCCTTAGTTTCCTTTTGGATATAACCGTAGCACACCTGGGCCACGACACTTCAGTTGACAAGGTATCCCAATCGGTTAGAGCGGTACAACAACCTGAAGTCGAAGATTCATCAAAGCTGTAGTATGCCGAAAAAAACTAGTCTCCAATGCGTAATTACATTTTTGGCACTGGTGAAGGAATCCTTAATCGATTTCTAATTCGTAGGTACGATTGATCTTTTTGAGTTGGCCCTTACATACCACCGTAAAAGTGTAGGCTTCCATTGAACCACGAGGGAAATAAAGCATGGTGAAATGTAATAATTGACATGCTAGGATTGAATATTTCATTGTCACTGGGAGGAAGGTTACCGTAGGGATCAATATTATGCTACATGTACAAAACCTAGCTCTTTAATGAGTGAAAAACGTAACAGTAAAGGTAAATTTACATTTCAAAGCACTCGTAAATACTACCTGCATTACTGAAGAGCTAGGTTGATAAAAAAAACCCATCGCAAGTAAAATGTACAGCAGAATTAAATGTGCACGATTTAAACTGTTTTAGGTTTTATTCGTCTAGAATTTGATAATATTGTTTACAAATTGAATTATAAAGTGATTAAAGAAGTGGTTACAGTATATTCATTAAAGCATTAAGGAGTTATAAAGTTGTGTTTGTTGATTACACATACTGGAGGTATTCCGTTAACCTTTTAAGCCAATAAATAATAAATACTTTAAGGATGCGTGCACCGTCAAGACACAACATCCGTATAGTTACATGGTGTAAAACAAGACACAACATGCATCCGTATAGTTACACGGTGTAAAACAAGACACAACATCCGTATAGTTACACGGTGTAAAACAAGACACAACATGATCCGTATAGTTACACGGTGTAAAACAAGACACAACATCCGTATAGTTACACGGTGTAAAACAAGACACAACATCCGTATAGTTACACGGTGTAAAACAGGTGCGACTGTGTGTGCCAAGTCATCATGAATGCCTCCGTTGAATTGACAGTGGCAACAATTGTCCAGATACAGAATTATTGAATCATGGCTGGAGGAAAAACAAGACAGTCAAGAAGAAAACGGCAGAGTGTCCCGAACACATTCTGTTCTTCTGAGAACAAAACACTTGGATTTTGAGGATGTGATTAACATCAATAAAGACAATTCTGATCCATATATCAACTGTCACCAACAGGCAACGTGCTGCATCGAATGGGGTATCACAAAAAGCCAGCAGAGCATTTTATTGTAGACGCCTAACGTTAAGTTGAACAAACCAGAACTGGGGATTATTTCAATTCTATGATGCAGTGGTTGCGGAAAATATTAATCTGTGTATTCTGTATTTGTAACCAGTTTCACTGCCATCAAATCGCAGTATCAGGGTGATTCGGCAGGCGCAGTGGATAGCACACTTGTCTTTCACCAAGGCGGCGGGGGTTCGATCCCCCGATTGGACGTGAAAAAGCTATGGGGTCGCCTGGGTTTTCTCCGGGTACTCCGGTTTCCTTTCACATTAAGACCCCCACCCCCCGTGCGCTTACATCCGGGTCACCAAGAGTGATTAATATAAGTTGATAAAACTTGTTTCATAATTTTTAGTAAAATGAATCAAGTTTATATTTTATATCAGGGATGTAAGAAACCTTGGACACGATGGTGAAGCGGATAATACCAGCAACTGTTCAAGAATCCAGTGAAAAACACCGCAATGGTTTCGGTTCTTACGTGGTTGTCTTCGGGCTGTCACGTGTGTACATAGTGTGATCAAGAGGCCACCAATCCCACCTAAACTGATGCGTTCTAAGTAATATTAAACGTTTTAGAAGTTTAGATGAATTGTCGATAAAACGGCACCCCAATGATGGTATATATATACTATTTTAAAAATTAAGCAAATGATTTATGGCATTCCACAAGACAAATTGATGAGGATCAAGTTGGTATTACTTGAAACTGAAATGTTGAAAGATATTATTCTCACAGATCAATATTCACTGTGTTGAACTTGACTCGTGGGTGTGGCCCGATTTATAACTCCGACACAAACGATCCTAAACCTTCACCCCATTTATTACACATTTTTATATATTTCAACACTCTATAAAGATGATGAGTCATGTTAAGTGTTAAAAGTCTCGTATGCCGAAATCGGCTGGAGAGCATGTGTTTATTTCACGTAACTTGTGAAACATGACAATGATATAAATGATGGTTGATCTATCGTATTTCTAGTTCGTGTGAAAGAGATTATGAAAACTAGATATCTCATCACGATTCAATAATTATAAGTACATCGGCATTATCGGGGAGAGGGGGATTGTTGCGTATTTTTTAGTTCGATCGATATTTGTCTGATTTAAAGTGGGAACCGGGAAGGGGGGATTGCACTAACCATGATCTAGAGCATTGAAGTTTTGGTATAATTTGTCTTCGCCAAATCATACTTGCGTAATGAACGTCAGTCATTTCATTAACGCATTTTCCTTGATTCGCAACCTAATTGTTTGGTAAATTATTGTTGACATTTCATGAAACAAAATAGCATTGATGTATATTTTTAACATAATCTAGCATGGGGTATGACGTCGGATATCTCTGTATGAGGTGGGAGAAATATTATTCTGGATACGTTGTTAATTATTTTTCACAAAACTCCAAAACTGTGCATTATTAGCTCTGTTAGTTAGGCACAGTTCCGGTCCAAAAGCGTTCGTTTATCGCGGAATAATTGCCCACCTTAATCGTTTCAACCAGGATATGCGATTTTAGCGTTACTGAAGAATCCTAAATCTTATGTGAGACTAATCAACAGGTACTTCACAATCTATACTTACTCTTGTAGATCCTGTTTCTAACAATTTTGTTACTAATGACGAAGATAAAGCAAACTTACTAATTAATAAATAACTGTTTTTGTAATATTACACGACTAGACGATAGTAACTGGAATTGTATATAAATTATATGTATGTAAATTATATGTATTATATGTAGATATGGATATAGAGGCTTTTAGCCTACATCCATAATTTATCCTAATAAATCCTAATAAAACACTGTACTGTGGTTCCTATTGTTGAGCCAAAACTGACAAAACGTTTAATTCTATCATGAAATTCGAGACGATCTACCGTGAGATATTGAAGCTCGGCAAGGCCTCGGGCTGGGATGTAATCAGCCATATATGATGTTATATGTCATAACGCGTTATTCAATTTGTCTGTAATCCTGTGAGAATAATAGGACAATTACTTTCCAAAGAAGGCAGTTTAATGCTTAATATTATAGTGTCTAATGTCTCATTACTAAATTTATACTTCGTTTCTATAGAAACGGCTGATTTAATAATTTGGTGAACATGAACGTGCCATTTGCACTGTTTTGACGATTAGTCAGATAAATGGAGAACCAAATAGGTTCATTTTGCCATACTTCATCGAATGAAACGCGTCCTTGCTCCCAGGTAAAAATCGCACTTACGCTGAAGTGCGATTTTCACCTGGGACCGAGGATGTCGAAAGGTAGCAAAATACAACACGTGACTGTTCATTCTTGTCAATGGCAGAAACAATGTTTAATATGAAAAAGCTCGACCAGCTGGGAAACGGTTCAATGACATAGCAGAAATCCAGATTGACATTTTAAAGAAATACCATTTTCCCTTGAAAATAGAAGACATATTTGAAAACCTTTCCATTCTTTTAGAAACACAATTTAATAATGAGACAGATGGATAGGTTACTAGAAGGTGACAGTCACCTTACCTGAACAGGGATAAAAAGTGTTTTCTTCCGTCCATCAGGAAAGGATTCAATTCAAATTCAATTCAAATTAGTTTATTATAGTGTTACATGTAAAAGGTACAAGTATTACAATCTCTAAAATATGTCTGCTCACCCACCCTTACATCCAGTCTACTATATTAGCCTTACGACACTCACTCTTCCCCTATCACTCTAGACTGTAAAAGTATTATATACATGTACATAATTATAAAAGGACGGAGCCATTGAATAACACTGTCGGAGGAACTAATAGTGTTCTTTTCGTAGGTTTAAGTAAACGGTTACTGATTTTATCTGGTCCGACTGCATTTCCAGTATCAAAAACTGATAATACGAGACATAATATGTCGTTTTCAAATATAACGACACCACATAAACAATTCACACATTTTCTCAATAATTTCATTAAATCATCAATACTAGAAAAGGCGAAAAACTTATTCTGGGGTTTTTTCTTGGCCACTTTAATCTACTTTCGGAATTCCAGATTCAACACTTTTCAGGGGAAAAGCAGACAGTGAGATTCTAAAACAAAATTAAAAAGGGGAAATGTTTGAGGGAAAATCCTGAAAGGGATGGATCTCAAAAGAATAGGCTTTCTTGAACCGAGGTGACGACAAACACGACGGATGTAATTCAACTGAAAATACCAAAATGGCGGAGAAACCCCAAGCACACAGACAGACAGAAAGGCAGACTCAACGTTGAAGAAAGTAGGGAAGTTTTGAAAATGCATGAAATTATGTCATAATATTCGTTATCAACGTGGGTTTTTTTGTTGTTGAAATCATATTCATGAATTCATCTGAACTCGCCTAAATGCAGACCTAGTGATGGTCAAAATATTTGTAACTCACTTACGTTGCACATATGCAGCACTGTTTCGTACTTTTTCTGAACTCATGCAGCTATTAGAGCTGTGAGTTTTACGGTGGCCAGATTAGGTGATTCAAGTCTATAATCATCTATAACTCGGCGCGTCTATTTCTGTGTGATGATTTTTTTTCTAGAAATGAGGGTTAAAATGGAGATTATCTGATGAAACATACTGGGTGGTCGGGAGGCGCAGTGGATAGCGAACTTGCCTTTCACCAAGGCGGACGGGGTTCAATTTCCCGATCGGACGTGAAAATTAAGGTATGGGGTCACCTGCCCGACCACGTGGGTTTTCTCCGGGTACTCCGGTTTCCTCCCACATAAAGACCCTCCGTGCGCTAACGTCCGAGACAACAAGAGTGATTGATACAAGTTGAAATAAATTTTTGTAAAATAATCAAATTTATGTTTATATTTATGAAACCTACCGGAAAAATATACACCCACGTGGTTATTGGGGTCCATTTCCAGAGGAAAAACAAATCTATTTAATTTTCCCATCGCTACCAATTTCCAATTTCAACAGTGAAAACTGACAATGGTTCCATTTCCAACCGGGGATTACTTTCAACGTAGCAAGTGATAGGGGAAGCAACTCTCTTTTAAATACATTGGTGAAATAATCTTTTAACTGTTAAATCTAGACTACAGATAAAAATTAATAAGACTCGTGTCTATGTTAAATGTCTTCAGACCACCTCCACCTGTCTTCCGACCGTCCCTATCTGTCTCACGGTCGTGTCAACTTGATCTCCAAACCGACCCCACCTGTCTCCCGATCCTCCCTAGTTGTCTCCTCACCTGACCGTCCTTACCTGTCTCCCGATCCTCCCTAGTTGTCTCCTCACCTGACCGTCCTTACCTGTCTCCCGATCATCCCTAGTTGTCTTCTCACCTGACCGTCCTTACCTGTCTCCCGATCATCCCTAGTGGTCTCCTCACCTGACCGTCCTTACCTGTCTCCCGATCCTCCCTAGTGGTCTCCTCACCTGACCGTCCTTACCCGTCTCCTGATCGCCCCTATACCTGTTTCCCAATCGTCCCCACCTCTCTCCAGAAAAAAATTGCCAAAACAAATGATTTATTCTCGTAAACTGAAAATTGACTTACTATGTATTTAAGAAGTGAACTCTAGTAACATCATACAATTACTATATAGACATTTGTCTTCGTATATATACAAATCCATGAATACAAACATAGGTGGGAAGTCAAATTATCAAATTAACATTCTGTATAAATATTACATTGCCTATCTTAAACTTCCACTAGTTTACAGTTTATTCAAGAGGGTGTTTTAATAGATGTGTTTCTAACACTAATTTGTGTTTTTTCCTGTATGTTCTGCAAATTTGTTCTCTGGGGAGAATTGAATACGCCTTGTCGCTAGCTCCATCTGCAGATACATATTCCTGTCTTTGGAAAACTAGCATTAAACCATTTCACGCTTTCAAATTGTAATGATTAAAAAAGTTTCCAAATTTACCGTCGATAAAATATACTTTATACAATAAATATTTGTTCATGTGATAATCACCTGTTAAACCGTTCAGTTACTAACATGTTACTTCATTTAATTTGCTTTTGACCACAAAACAATTATTCTCAAAATCAACACCATACCGGAATGTCAACAAAACCGTGATTCGAACTCAAAATCGATAAAACAAGCGGAAAATATTAACAAATGATAAATGTTAACATGGTCGCCATTGAAAAAGACAATAAGACCATGCGTTCCTGAAGGGTAAGCAAGTTCTGCTTCATCGACAACAATTTCCACGTAAATTTAGGTCAAATCGAAGTAATGTCGTGTCTTCATAGGGAGAATCGGGGTAGTGACAGCACAATAAAAAAACGTCGACCTTCAAAGCATACAAAGAAGTAGTTCATCTCCAGATGAGATTATCATGATGGCGACCATAAAACTTGTCAATACTTTTCATCAAAATGCATCTTTGGAAACCCTGTAGATTTAAGTGTGCCCACCAGCATAATATTACGGAAGTAAAAACATTCGGAGAAACGTTTACATTATTTGGTATTGTAGCATGTAGCAGGTGTGAAATTGAGATGTAATGATCATATGCAATCACTCAATTTACATACAGCAGGTAGTAGCTTGATCACATATATATAGTTTTCCCTCAATTAACAAACATCCTAACTGTCGCCAAACAGTCTGACCACAGGGATATGGCTCTAATAGCGTAAAACAGAAAAATAAATGGTTGTGAGCCCGCTGTGTCAGTTCGTATATCACTGACAC